>JAHWXV010033906.1:0-15167 GCA_024586415.1 Phrixothrix hirtus
ATATATATATATATATATATATATATATATATATATATATATATATATATGTGTGTGTGTGTGTGTGTGTGTGTCAAATCCAATATTGAAGGAATAATATAGGGATTTCAGTTCAAAATCAAATTTGTAATTTAAAATAAATACGTATACCTCTTACCTGATCCAGTGTGGAAAGGAAAACCCTAAAGTTTATATTTCGAGAGAAATTTTTCGGCGTTGTGTATAAAATGGAATTCACACAAGCATTTCAAATAAGCTGTATGCTAGTTTATTGAATATATTAAATGCAAACTAATATAATAATTTCTTAAGGGCCTTGCATATATTATACTTAACCCTATAGTATTACAATTTCTATATTATGAACATTTTCGAATGTATATAAAGAAGCAGAACGCACTAAACAATATTTTCTTTACACTTTCTTTAAATGTATGTCGTATTGATTTAAGTTTCAATGAAATTGTGGGTTTTTAAGAGAGCATCTGTATATTGGACAAAACTTGTAGCTTGAGAATGCTGTTGATGCAATTTAAACCGGATCTAAGAGCAATTATTGAACACCTTAACGCTTCGACATTTTTATTGTCTCATAAAAATTATGAGGTACTCGTTTAAAGAAGCTTTTGCTATAAAATTGTACGCACAAAAAACATCGTTTTATCCAAAGTGCAAAGAAAAATCTCTAACCACTTTGGTAATGTAATCGAGAATTTTTATAGAAAATTACTACATAGTGAATTTAAAAGCCTCTACTTCTCGCGTTTACCCTTTATATGTTACTAAACAAAACACTTTCAACTTTTAAGCGGGTAAAATATTTTATTTATACTGCAACCGTAATCCAAGAATATAAAAATAAAGGACTTAAAATGTGCTAATAAAATACGTCATCAGTATCTTGTTGTTGTAACTGTTTTCAACATAGCACCTTTAACTTCTTAACTTTCTGGTTCTCGTCGAGAAAACTCACCAAAAACAACAATATTGATATAAAACTGGCATGCTTGATACAGTGATCTGTATGAAATTATGTACCATTATAGTTAAATAAAGTGCGAGGCCGCCCGAAGTACTCTATTACGACATCCTATAGTTTTTCGGTAACTGGCGACGTAACATGACAACTTTTCTAACATTTTCTTTTACTAATGCTTGCAACTTAATTCTTTGTACAAATCCAAACGGCAGAAGCTAGTTTTATTTTATAAAAGACTTTGCCAAGGTGTGCCAGTTCAAAAGCAAAAATCTTAAGGTTGTTTCTTATCTGACATGAATAGTGAATATAAAAATGAATTAAAGCTGGTCTTAAGATATTCGAACAATGAATGAATGAATCGTAAAATGCGAAATGATAAAAAATGGAACATACGAAGTGTGATCAAGATCTATCCGGATTGGTGGCATAAGTATAGAATCGAGCGCCACAGTTGGTAGTAACTTCGTACATGTTGACCTTGCAACTTGCCGCGGATGTGCTGTGAAACGCGCCAACCTAACTCGTCGAGTTTGTTTACAGAAGCATTTCATTGTTACGTCTGCGTCGCTATTTTTCGCATTTGTCATGTCCGAAAAAAGTGATCATCGAATTTGTATGATATTTTGTCAAAAACTGGGTGAAAAATATGCAAAGACGGGCACTTAAATTTACATATCGTATTTGAGAGGAATGCATAAGCCGTATCCAAGTTTACGTATGCTATAAAAGTTTTAAAGTAGGCTGAGAAAGTGATGAAAGTGATGCGTGTTCTGGAAGGCCCATAAACAGCAAAAGTCAACACAATGTTGAAAGGGTGCGCGTAACTGTGTTAGCAAATCGTGAGTTAGCTGCAGACTACGGTATTACTTTCGGTTCAGTGCAGTCAATTCTGACGGGCGATTTAGGCATGAGACGCATCTCGGCAAAATTTGTTCCAAAATAGTTTCCCCATGGCAAGAAACGAGCCTGTACTACGGCTTCTTGGCTGCGTTGAAAACGACAAAAACTTTTTAAAATTATTCTTACTGGAGATGAGTCGTGGGTTTAAGGGTATAATTCCGAAACTAATGCCCGGTCTTCGCAGAGGAAAGTCCAAAACTCATCCAGACCTAAAAAATCTCGACACAGCGGCACAATCATAAAAATACACCGCTCTCATTTAAAAAAAAGGAAGGAATTGCAGGAAACAATTTATACTCTATAACTACGTCCGGGGACCGCTGTGCTTTATATAAGTTACAAATAATACTAACCTAGATAACACAATCGACCCTTCTGTAAATATCTGATTTCGATAAACAATTAAAAATGGATAATAAAAGCTAATGTCAGTTTTTGTTATTAGTATCTGTTACTTTAATCGTCTTTGACATATAATATGATCGATCTAATTGTCCAATCGTAATCAAATAGCAAATAAAATGAGTTTTATTGGATCACTACTTGACCGTTAGTGTATAGTAAAACTCCACTTACGTGTAGATGGGAGTCTGACGGTTCCGAATGCGTCGGTGGCGTAGTGGCATCAAGGCCTTAGTTCCAAGTATGTTGTATCTGCAACGTACTTCATGGCAATTTCCTTAACTCTTGAACGGAAATGGGTAAAAAATGATCGCCAAAAATTCGCCTACAGGCGTTGAATAAAGAATTCCCACGAATTCAAGATCTCGATACAACGTTAAGTGGGATAACTCTTCATTTATGAACTTTCACGAATCAGGGCGTTAGCCCAATTAAAGTGCACTCGCGCCCTTGAAGAACGGAAAAATGCACGTTGGCCTCACGGTAGTTAGCTCTCAGTTGCTGTTAAAAGAAGTTTCTCATTGAACTTACAGGGAAGGGCGGGATCGGTGGTTATCATTTGTTTTTAGAATTTTAGAATTATACACGTTCTCAAGGGAAATCTGAAGTATTATTTTGAAGAAAAGACCCCTATATTTTACAAAACGTGGACTGGGATTTTAGAATATTGATAAGTGTTAGGCTTTGCAAAATTTAATGATTTACGTTTGTAATTTTGACATAAAAATGGTACTGGTAATGTAACAATTACGTTTTACTATTAACTATATTAATTATATAAATAGCTATATTAATTATATTAATAATGAACGCCAAATTTTGCAAGAGTTTCAGACGTGCTTACATGCTTTCAAAGTGCATTCATTTAGAAAACGGTGCATGATGTTGATTGAAAGCATACAATAGCTAGAGAGAATAATAAAGGAACACAATCTTTTACTAGAAATAAAGCTAAGCAAAATAAGAAATATGCATAAATGGTATCAGAGAAATCAAGAAATCGTTATAGAAAGCCTGTAAAGCTGTGCGTATCTTAAATAATAGTAAAAAATGTTGAAAAACTGAATAGACAAAGACGAGCCAAAGCTATCACATTATGAATTAGCCTTTACAAAACAAAGATGCTAAGTCTTTTTGATGAAGATGACAGTTTTATTACCTTGCACTTCTATAATATAAACACTGTCTCTTGTTTTAATTCCTAGAGTATTCCTGGGATCTATTACCCTGGAACTAGACAGATATAATAAAAGTTTTCTAATTTTGATACCCTAGCTACTTCAAAAAAGGTTTTATCTTGTTCAATTTCCAGTAGAATAAAATCTTTTAAGGTCCAAACAATCAAATAACGCTTATCTTAAGACCACATATTAAGTCGCCGTAAAACTTGATAAAAATAGCCATTACCCTTCTCAAGTTGATGTATGCGATCAGCAGCAGGTATTAAATATTCAATAATTCTTTTTTTTCGCTGCTTCTTTTATTGTAAAATTTCTAGCCGAAAATGGACACTTTACTTAGATCAAATTATCGCTGTCTGTAATACCATCAGGATGTGATCAGAAAAATGGCCACTTCTGATTAATTCGTAGACTACAAGGAAATATTTCAATTAGAATATTTTCAGAAAAATACGTTTTAGCTCTGTCTTCGTTATTTTTACCCCAAGCGGTAGCTTTAGAAGCAAAATCCTTATAAGGAGTACTTTCTACTACCGAAGCACAACTATATTCTGAACGCATTTTAATTATATTTCCAAAATAAGATGATGTTACTAAATTTAACCTAGTTTGCTTCCATTCCTTCACCTTCAAGCCGAGTTCTTATTTCTAGGTCTTCATAAACAGCATTTATTGAATAAACCTCTTAAAAAGGCTTCTTTTAAACTGTTCTATGTACCTTCATCTACGTCAGATTTTTTACAATAATTTCCGCAATCTGAATCAGGTGTTGAATTTACTTTTGAGTTTTCATTCAAAGAGCTTTAATCGTATTTCCTCGTTTGATTTTAATATCTTATCCGTACTTTAGCCACCACTTAAATGCCTATAGCTTGCATAAAATGATCGACAAATATTTTTTGCTACAACTGCAGGGAAACATCTACCTTGGTAACTGTAGTTAACCCTTCTGCTGCGAGTTATTTAGGCAACCATAGTATTAAATTGTTTCACTAAATTTATGTCAACATTTCTAATCAGACTTGTAGAATGACCAGCCAAAAATCGCACTGCTTTCATTATTTTTTCTTCATCGTGGAATAATTTTAAACCTTCCACTTAACTATTACAATCAGGTTCAGTTTTATCGAAAAAATATTTTAATGTAGAGGAATCTTTATGTTCTCCAAAAACATAACCTATGCAGTTTAATGTATCTTTCTTCAGATTCAAATATGTTTGGTCTTCATTCCTATCGGATTCATCTTTTCTGTATCGTATAGAATTATTATTGCTGATCGGGTTTTCAAAATATTATTTGATATAATTGTTTTAATATTTGCAGGAACAGATTTGTTTTAGCACTTTTTTAATATATTGCAAACATTGCGGAACAAATGATTTCTATATTCTATTTCGTTGGACTGCACCTGTTTTATATGGCTTAATGTCTAAAATTGTTATATAGAAACTGCTATCTCCCCTTCTGTGGTCATTTTACTATAAATAATGTTGTACATTTCAATACTTGGAGAAATCCCCCAGCAATAATGTTAGCTTCCATGCTTATAGAAGCAACGTTCCAATTTTTCCTGCATACATGGGTATGCACTTCAATACTTTTATTTTCATATCATTGACAAATGCAGCAGTACTTATTTTGTTCACCCAAATAGAAGATTTTTTTCGTTTCTAAACCTGCAATAACCGTAGCACCCGACACTAGAATTGTAAGTGCTTCCTACTCTATAAGAACCTATGACACGGATTCCACCGCACACCCCGGTAGTCCTGGCTAGACAATTCTTATCAGCCGAACCACATTGAATGACCAATACAATTTCATGAGTCGCTGGTTTCATAAATATCCACGCCGTTGCTTACCATGTCTTAGAAGCTTCACTATGTACTCCCTAATACAAAGTAATTAAAACAGAAGGTATATCCAATGAACTCAAATCATTTTTTTACTAGCACGTATCGCTTCCCAATACCCATTACTACAGGAATAGCTACAGTATGTATATCAACCGTTGAAGACTCGTCAGGACAAGTTAAAAGTGACTCTATGAATCAACATACATAGATTGCACTCGATAGTGAAAAACTGATTGTAATCCTCTTTACATTCGTAATGTGGAAACTTGTTATGTAGCCTCTAAACGAAGAGCGATTTGTTAGTTTAGCTAGCCTAGTTATAGATTTCAGAATATTTACGATGCGATTTCTTTCAACCAATATTTCTCTGCAATAAATATTAAATATGATCTAATTCCTGAATTCACAAATAAGGGCCCTTTCGCAACTATACAATATTTTGTAAAAATTACTCAATTGAAATACATTATACATTATAAATAAATTATCCTTACAATTTTTGACTAACCGTGATTTTGAGAATTTGCACAGTTGTAAACAAGCTTAATAGCCCAAGCACTGACTGGGAAAACACCCGACGATTACATATAGCAAAAAACTTTTAGGATGCTAGCATAAATTACGGTAATGAAAGAGCGCCGTGGTTGCCTTAGCGGAACTCATTCCAAAAGCGAAGAGAGGGTTATTTCCGGTGTAAATTTCGTGTTATAACCCGAGCCATCTTATATAATGCAATCTTATGATTTTAGTTTTGACACGAAATTCGCATCGAACCATTACTCTGATTTTGTGACGGGTTTCGTTAAGGCAACGTCAGGTCTTTTTCATTATCGCGATAAATTCTTTCTTTCCTGTAAGTTTCAGGCTGTATGAAATGGCTCTCTATTTTGCACGCCACTTGGATTATAAGGGAATTCTATTTTAGAAATAGGATGGCATAAACACAGTGTTTAACGCAGCAACCAGTAATGCAACTCTTTTGGTGCAGCTGCTTTAAAAAGCTGTGTTTCTAAAAGTGCTACAAGACTGTTTACACTGAGCGCAGATTTTACTTGCTTTCTTTACTTTAAAGTCAATTATTCTATAATTTTGACTTTGAAAGTTCTTCAATTCTGTAAAATTACCCTAAGACATAAAAAGAATTTATAAAAGGATTAGCATTTTAAATATTTGTTCATTTACAATCAGTGTATTGAAATGATTTGGTAGCGATATCAATGGAAAAACGCCCAATTGGATTTAAGAGCAGATACTAATGCGTTCATTTTAGTGAAAACGGACTTTCTCAACAGAACTTAAAGACAATGTACATACAACTATATATTATTCTTTAATCATTTTCAGTTATTAGCTATTTTCACAGTCCACTTAAACAGGACACCTCCCTAAAACGACCATTTTACTAAGAATTGCTGGTAGTCAACATGGTTCACTGTATAATTAAATTATGAACTCAAACACAACAAAAACTTTATCTTGTGTTGTTTATTGTGTGTAATTGTTTTCAACCAATTTGGGGTATTTTTTTATAAATTTAAAACGATTTATGGATATTTACTAAAATGAACAAATATTGCGTGAACCTAGTTTATATAAGGTTTAAGAAAAGAATTTCCAGAAATTCAAGTATCCGCAACATCAAATAAGTGTATTTTATGTCTGAAAAGCACGTACTAAAATATAAAAAAAGTAACAAAATACAACATAAAATAAGTACTTTTCTTAACAAGCTTGTTAACACCTAGAAAATAGCTTACAATCTATTGATTCATCCCCATTAATTTAATACAAGTCTACGAACTAGTGTAGTTACAAATTACTCAGTGTTACTTAAAAGTATGCCGGGTTGCTTAAAAAATCTCTATAGTCACACAACCACCACATGCTTGTCAAGATATATAAACTGTGATTATTCCATAAAATGTATATCTACAGCTTAGTACAAAATAAGCTTATTATTTTTCACATTTAGCTTTTAAAGCTAGTGAAATAAAGAAATCATTTAAAAGGAGAGTGGAAATTTTATTCTTGAAAATGGTATAGCGTTTTCAATAACCTTTTCTTAAGATATTGAGATTATTTGTGCGAAATTTTGCTCTATAGTACCTCTACAATTTGAGGCATATAATTATACTCGTATTCAAAGATCAGCTATGATTTAGCTTACACATTAACTTAAATAAAATCCATAACATTAATCTAAATAAAATTTAACAATGCGTTTTAGTTGAAACCAAGAAAAATTTTGTTTAAAATCAAAGTCAAATAAAAGGATTTGATTTATTAGGTAACTATCCGAGAATGAAACCCTGTTGTATAAATGTTGCATTGGCGAATTATCAAGTTTAGAATGCAAATCAACACCTTTGCTTAAAAAATTCACTACTAATAAAGATGCTACAATATGAGGGAGCCTGTCAATTTGAAAGTATGTCTTCCTAGGTAGCAACATATTACATTTTCTTTGCAAGTTACAATATACCTATTTCATTTGAAATTTTAACCCACTTTCTTAAATAAAAATTTGAAAATTCATTTACATCAAACAAACAGACGATAAAAAATTAAATGTAAAACTTTTTTTACCTTTGCCTTTTGTTGCTAGGCATGAACGTTCTATTATAAGGAATTTTTAATATCGCTAGTCAAGATATTGACCGTATTTTCATTTTTATTTAGACGCCATGAAGTAATATCAGCTTTAATTGTATTCCACTTAAAATAATAATGAGCGTCTCAGATATGACCAACAAAAACTCATTCGAATAAATTTTAATCTTAAAACTTTAATTTTAAATATATTCTGTATACATACGGGTGTACAGGTTTCATGGCGCTGATCGTAAGCTAGCATATTTATGAAACTGACCAAATATAAATTTAAAGGCTTTTAGTATTATGTTTTTGGATATATTACAAGAAATAGAATATTTTAGAATTTGTATTATTTCCAAGTATACTATAAATTATTGGAATCTATGTAAAAGTCGGTTATATACGATATTCCACCTCTAAACTGAGATATTCAATTTTAAGAAGAAAATAGGCTATCATATTTATATAACTCTGACATAGAGAAAGGCAAGAAAATAGTTAATTGCATAAATGTGTACTAAATAATTATATTGTATAATAGTTAATAGTGGAACAATTCAATTACGAACAAATTGCTCGCGAATATACTTTAGTTGACTTAATAAATCACAGACCCAGTGGTAACGCTTTTATATATTTTCGCTACATAATAAAACAGGTCGTTTACATTCACTTTTGTTCCCTAATATAAATGAATTTGTCAGTTCCTGATGCCTTTCCCGTGTTTCAAAATTTTTCTTCTAATGTTAGCAATTCTTTAATTTTTATACAGAATCATGATACTTTTACTTTAAACTCGTTTTCGTATTCATTTACTTGTGCATACAGTAACTAACATAATCTTTTCAAGATGTATCAGTAAACCTGATATAGTATTTTCTAAGTTGGCTAAACCTTTTTGGCGCCCTTTAGGCATTGTACATTTACTTTAGACATACTAGAGGCGAATTTAAATTATTTAAAATACACCCGTTAATTTCTCGACAGTATCCGTTAAATAAAGTGCACATCGGACTCTAATGACATTTACTACAGAATACGATGTCCAAGATCGGAAAATCACCTTTCAGGAATCTGGAGAAACGTCTTATGTCTTTTGTATATTATTCGTCTTAACCCTAGAAATTGTGATATACACAAAAGATAATCATGCGTAAAATTGACGCATGAACAATTATTAGCTTAATCTTATGAATTTAATATGAATTTAAAAAACCAACAGAGTATTATTTTGTATCATACATAAGTGAAACAACAAATATAATATTTATGTACTTGTTGTTATTTATTGTATAAAAACTAGCAAAAACTATTATCTACTTTAAAAATTAACTTAATATACGTAACTCATTTCTATCATAAATCACATAGTTTTTAAATATTAATCAGTCATTTTAACATATGTAATAAGTAAATAAGATACCATTCTTTTTATTCGAATCATTCATATATATTTTAAATCAGTCTGAAACAGCTTTGGCGAATATCAATGTTATGCTCTCGACATATAACTTTTTTGCACTTACTGCACGATGCATTTGCTTTTCTTCTTATTTTAGAGGGACAATATGTACAGTATGTGCGTTTTTTAGGTAAATGCTCTCCTGGAATGTCTTTTTGGGAGATAGAGACGTCTTTTGGTAATAAATTACTAATATCATCCCGGAAATATCTCTTCAAAGTGGGGGCTTCTAATCTTCTTTGTATAAACGGTGATGTTAGAGATATGCTCAGCTTTTTCATAAAATTTTTGCTACTTAAAGCTTTACCGCCTCTACTGGCAACATTATGGCAGTATATTATATAAGAATTTATACAAGCTATGTTTATTATTCCATAAAACAAAGCCATATTCCATCTATTCGTCTTCCTACTACAGGACATTAGAGAGCACATTTGGTCCAGTGTATCCACTCCTCCTTTAGTTTGATTATAATACATAATCACTTCAGGTTTACCGCTATTTTCGTTGACTGTGCCTTCTTCGTCACAATATGATAAAAGGTACATCATTTAAGATTGCTTCGGTTTATAAGAAACAAGTATAAGTGGTCCATCATGACAAAATATTGATGTTTCAACAGGCCTGGCACAACTGTTTTTCAGCTCTTCAGATATTTCGTACGAGTCGTTGTTTTGCTTTTAGTTTATATGTGTGTTTTGTGAAAGTTGGCGTTGTAAACTTTATATTAGCAGATTGTAATATAACATTGTTGAATTATGTCTTAACATAGTTTGTCCGGCAAAGAATTGTGGAAATATTCACAAAGTCTACCGGAAAATGACTCTAACATTGAATTATCCGACAAATCTGATGATCCATACGAAAAATGTGTAACAAGTAAAAATCTGCAAATTTAAGAAAATTCTAGCAGGGACTGCAGCATTGAAATTCGCTGAATGCCTGAGAATTCTAGACAAGAAAATCTAATCATAGCATTTCTGATAAGTGCTTAGTCGCCTAGAAAATAATCCATTACTAGTCTATACAAGAATACAACCTTTGTGGCATTGATGGATTGCTTGAAAACACCAATTTTACTTCAGGTCAGGCGTTTCAATCCCTTGAGTACCTCCAGGTAAAAGCCTGAGTTGACAGTTTCTCCCTGCGGTATAAAATCAAAATAGACGACTCCTCGGACGTCAAAAAAGACAATTAGCATCGTTTTGATGCGAGATTTGCTCAATTGTGCTTTGTTGGGTTGTGCGGATGATTTTATATGCCACTCGTTGCTCTGTCTTTTCAATTCTGGGTTGTATCCGAACATCCAGGATTCGTCTCCGGTTATGATAGAGTTAAGAAAGTCCGACACATTTTGAATCAAATCCAAAAATTCTTGACAGCGCGAAACTCGAAGTTTTTCCTGGTCTTCCGTCAACACTTTCAGCACAAGCTTCGCGAAGACCTTGCGCATTTGCAGATCCTCGGTCATTATCCCATGTACCGCAAATATTGACATGTTTATAGTATCGGCGATTTGCTAGATGCTCATTCGACGGCCAATATGCAAAACTTCGCGCACAGGATTCACGTTTTCGTTTATTCTGCCCGTTGTTGGGCGTCCAGAGCGGGGTTCGTCGGCGACCTCCTCCCGGCCCTCCTTGAACACCTTGTGCCACTTCCTGGACTGTGATCTTGAAAGTCAGTCATCCTTGAAGGACTCTTGAAGAATCTGGAATGCTCAGTTGCATTCTTTCCAAGCCCCATGCAAAACTTCTTGGCGTATCGCTGTTCAAGCGAACGCTCCATCGCGCCGTGTTACAAAGTCGAAAAACACACTCCGCACGGAGGCACGTCTTTCCAGTCAGACTCCTCAGGCCAGACCCCAGACCCCCACCACATGCGATGAATAGTTGCGTCACAATAAAACCATGCGCATTACTTTCATAATGGACCCTGTATGAAGTTAATTCTTTAAATTTATTTAAATTTATAGTTATAAAATTATACATATACAGGGTTACTGGTAACTGGATACATTAATTTGGGGTTCTGATAATACAAGAGGTAAGGAATAAATTTAACCTGACGTGCATTATAAAGGATACAATCGGTTTTGAGATATTTCGTTTTTAATTTTTTTTTAAAAACTAGATGTTAATGCCTTAAATTGTAATTTTCAAAAAATTTACCTTACATTTGTGGAACTTTTTTGCTGCAATACTTGCTCAACACTATAATCATCCATTTGAAAACAAACATTTTTAGAAGCATTGAAAAAGTCATGTAAATTTAAACAAAAACTTGTAAAGAGTTAGTTTTTAAAATGGGAAGTGCATATTTTATAGGTACAAATCTTGGGCTCAACCTTTAATAGTTACTAAAAACGGCCGTAAAAATACCGTAACTACCAATATGGTTTTATTTTTAGATAAACACAGAAAATACTTTAATAACAAGTAAGTGCATTATTACTTAATTTTATCTTGTTTAAATTGGGATCCCCTGTTCTATTCCTTATGCAGGCACAGCAGCGTCTTCTTATTTGCGTCTTCGTTACTCGGGTTGTCGCGTCATTTCTTATTTGTTCCACAAGCTTGTGTCAGGTTTTGTTGGCGTTCTGCGCTAATATTTAAATTTACTGCCGAACGTTTACGGTAAATTCATGGTTGTTAGGACTACAAAAATAATAGAATCGATTGGACAACACGTGAGACGGGTTTTTTACTCTCCGTGGCGATTTAAATATCATTAATAAAATAAAGTGACGCTTGCAAGCGGTTTTCCGCTTTTACAGATTACGAATGTGTATAAGTTGTAATAACTCGTCGTGAGACCACAGCGATGTAGCAATGAAACACGCTTAGTTAGTGCGTGATAGAATCGGTCGTGTGTGAGTGATTTTTCTTGAAATTTCAGGAGCGAGTGTAAGGTCTCTGAAGGAGTAAGTTTGACGGAATCCCAGTCCTGAGAAATCAAATAGTGGGTTTTTGAGGAAATGCCTGCCCTTTCCCACTCCATTTGCAGCTTCATCGGACGTTATAGGCCCACTTGCGAGTGCTGGAACGTGTTAGAGTCGCGACTGACGATTTTGGCGTTTTGGATAAGCGAGTATCCCTGTGACGCGTTGACCCAGACAAAGATACTTATTATTACATTCTTTGCTTCAACATTGTTTGCCTATAAGGGCGCATGTGATATGTCAACGTATGTCGGCGGGCATACGGTGTAATTTATAGTCCGCCTATTGTATATCTCAGCTTATACCATTCCCGTTTTGAGGGGAACCTATCAGTACACAATTCCTACCCGAACTATGGGCGCATATCTGTATTTACTGTGATTCGTAGATTTAGAGAATAATTTGATTGATTAGTCTTCCCCGTAACTCTTGAATTATGGCGCATTCAAGAGTCGGAGAAGTTTACTTGTAACACTGTGTGTCCTGTTGTTGTGATACATGCTATCTAAAGCATTTCTATAGACATAGATAAATAGTTATTCCCCAATTAGACCTTCATTTAAACTTAGAATAAACTAACTGTGATTATTTTGTATTTCATGGGATATGTGTTAGTCAAGATACCGCACTCCCTTCTAACTACGGCTTTAATTCATATTAATATTTGGGGCCCAGGTAAGAGGAAAATCCGGGACAACGCCTTAATCGGTCACAGAACCGTTTTCCCCTGTTCCAAAAGACAATTCGATTCAGTACACGGCCAACTTCAAGGTACGTATTTCCAGCGTTTTCTTAAGAGTGTGGATGTGCTGGTGAAATCTGTCACTGACCCTCCTACTCCTAAAAGCTAACGGAACACCGGCATAGTCGTCGGGCCTAATGCCAGCCGGGCTCGTGACACTTGATTATTCTTTGTCTAAGCTCTTCCCTTGTATTTACTGGGGTTGCGTAAACTATGGGGCTTTCATGTGGCTACATACATAATAATCATTACGAGCTAAATCTGGGCTTCGCGCTGGTCAAAAGATTTCACCTGTTCTTACATTCCAACGATTAGAGAAACGACGATTAAGCAACTCGCGCACTGTCAGCCTATAATGTTCTGGGCAACCGTCGTGCTGAAAAACTATTTGCGTTTTGGCATCTAACGGAACATCTTCCAAAAGACCTGGTAGATGATTTTCTAAAAAACCTTCATAGATTTCCCTGTTTAAATTTTCAGGAAGGAAGTAAGGTCCCATTGAAAAGCGGCCAATCATTCCCACCCAAACATTTTCTGAAGACTTCCCTTGAAAACTAGTCTCCCTTACGAAATTTGGATTGTATTCAGCCCAGCAGTGTAAGTTATAGAAATTTGTTATGACCTCCTGATTAAATTTAGATTCGTCCGTCCATAGGATGTTGGTCAGAAAATTTCTATCTTCAGCAACTGAATTTAAGATGTAGCGAGAGAATTCTACTCTCCTTACAGGTTCACCCTCCTATAAGCCTTATACAGGGGTATAATGGTAAGGATGGCATCCAGATTCACGTATAGTAGACCAAACCTTCCATTGTGATGCACCAGTTTGCCTCGTGACATTGGTAGTTGAAGTTCTAGGATTCTCTTCAAAATTCCTCGGTATTTCTGCCTCGTCATCTGGGTGATATATGACAGGAGCACCGTCATCATTTAGGATACGTTTAACTGAACCAGTTTCCGCGATATTTCTATAGGTCGTACTGAATACACGAATATTTGGTATACGGCGGTTAGGAAAACGACCTTCACATTTCCGACTAGCATCAGCAGCATTTACATCGCAATACCCGTAGATAAACAAGATGTTAGCATATTCTATATTTCTGTATGCAGCCATATTAGAAAAAATAACGAAAACACGAAAAAATAACAAAAAACTTATTAACATCAACAAAAACAAGGACAATAAATATATTTAACAAGAAACTTAATATCTAATACAATATTCGAAGCGAAGAAACAGCTGTCACACACTACCTTTATAATCAAAGTGACAGTAGACTGCCATGTTTATTGTCTATCCGCATGCTTTAACCAAAACGCATAGAAACAATACCATATTTTGTAAGAAATTGTGTTGCCTGTTTCGCTTTTATTGTTCTTTTTTTTGTAAGTACAAAAGGTTGGTCCTGATATTTATACCCTGTTTGATAGCTGTTATAATAAGGAAGTTTCTAAAATAATAATTACGTAAGCTCAGTTAATATTTTTGTTTAAATAACTAAAAACTATTTACTCCTAATTTTGAAAACTAACTTTTTAAAAGTTTTTCTTTGGAATATGCACGAGTTTATAATGCTTTCGGATATTTTTGATTTCAAATAGAAGATATAAAGTGTTGAGTAAGTATTTCGGCAAAAAAGATCCACAAATTTAAGATTTAAATAAGATTCAATATGGTTTAAATAAGGTTTAGATAACTAAAAAGATATTTACTCCTAGTTTTGAAAAGTAACTTTTCTAAAAGTTCGTCTTTGAAATTTCCACTAGTTTAGAATGATTTCGGATATTTGTAATTTGAAATGGAAGATTGTAGTGTCGAGCAAGTATTGCGGTAAAAGAGTTCCACAAAATTATGGTACATTTTTTTGAAAATTACAATTTAAGGCATTAACAACTACTTTAAACAAAAAAAAATGAAATTGGAGTATCTCAAAACCGACTGAATTTTTTATAATGCATGTTAGGTTAAATTTACTCCTTACGTATTGTGTTATCAGAACCCCAAATTAATGTATCCAATTACCAGTAACCCTGTACACACACACACACACATACACACACTCACACACACACACACACACACACACACACACACACACACACAC
>JAHWXV010033951.1:0-14381 GCA_024586415.1 Phrixothrix hirtus
TTTCGAAACGTTTAATTTTTATTAAAGTTACACAGTTTAATCCAAAAATTGTTTTAATTATGAATAATAACTGTGAAAGTTTCCATAAATATTTAACAAAAAAATTATTTTAAAGAACGTAACATATTAAACAGAAGGTGAAAATGATTTTACCTTAAACGTAACTATAAAGAAAACTTCTTGGTAAGCCCAAAAAAATTAAACATACAATAAAAATAATTTTAAAAAATTAATTATTAGAAAACAATTCACGTTGAACTAAGAAAGTAAAAGCTAATTTATAAAACGAAAACAAATTAACGCTTACAATAGAAACAAAATAGCTCAATGGAGCTTTTATTCATCATCAGAGTCTGGTTTGTCATTTCGATTCGCGTGTGATAAGTTTGTAAAGTATTCATGATATGCAGCAATAATTGCGCTTTTTTTACATAGAAATTGTAGGTGGTCGTACTTTTTTTACTTAGGGGAATTTTTTCATTGTAACAATGCTTTAAACTAATCTCATCTATTTTTATATCAATTTTTTTCTTTCTTTCTTTCTGACCTAAGTTAATTTCTCTGTATTCGATGTCATCATAATTTAATTTAAATAATAAGGAATTTGGAAATTTCGCATTGGTCTCGATAACTGTTAGTTTATTTAAAAAAGCTGTTTCATTTGGGTCATCTTTTTCCCAGTAAATGCTAATCATCTTTTCGAGGCCTTTCAAATAAAAAACGTTTTCTTGTGAAGGTTCTGTTATCTTATAAGGTTGCCTTCTTTTTGATGTCCTAACAACAGTAAGCCATTGTTCTGGTGCAGAGATGGGTAACCACACTATATACAGCGTCACCTTCACTTTGGGTATGACCTTTCTCCAACTAAATGCGCTTTATTATAATGTTAAATTTTCTAGATAAGTAGCTGTACAAGGTATACAAAAATCTGTTGCAATTTTGACCGCCACAGGAGAAAAAAAATTGTTTCGTTCCCTTCTCCCTTTTATGAGTAATAATATACAGTAAAAGGCAGCTTCCGATTTCTGTTCCTTCTCTTTTTACAGTGATCTCAGGCTACATGTAGAACTTTAGTTAGCGAGATCAGATACTGTGCAATTATATACTGACAATTTTAGTTTGTAATACGCTAATACTACTGTGAATTTGGACACTGGCAAGACCTGCTGTAAATCAAACACAGCACAGCACAATGCATTTGTACCTATACATGCTCTTTGTTTGTCCATATTTATAAGCTCCCTTGCTAAATCTTTGTCTTTTGTGTGAAGGAGGTGTTCCTGTTCCATTGCTACTTTGTACTCTGGTAAAGAATGATCATATTTTTGACAAATGTCACACATATACTTTTGGGTTTAAAAAATGGCATATTGAATTTATTATTGAAAATGAATCTATACATTGCCTCAGTGACTTGTGAAACAACATTATGATCTTGACAAAATTCAAGATATAAAGAATACAGTTTGCTCACGTTAAGTTGGTGGTAAATACCGCTTCGAAAAGCTTTGCATACAATAGTGATTCTCTACAATTTCAAATAAATTTATATAATCCCGTACAATTTTTTTTAATAGTGTCATCTGTCAACGAGTTCTTGCAGGCCTGGCCTCTCTTATTTTTAGACACAATGCCTGTCCTCCCAGTTTGATTACTATCGGATTTAATTACTTGAGCACTAACAGATAAAGTATTTAAAAAGAACATTTTGCAAACTTTTATCTTGACACCACTGTTGCGAAGGCAACTGCAATTATTATAAGGTTTCCTTAATTTAATTGATAATTGTTTGTTTTCTTTCCAATTAACGTATTCTTTACTGCTGTTTCTCAAAATCTTTATAACATTTCGTTTCCAGTGCTGTTATCGACACTCTTTTTCTATAAGTGTTATTTTTTTAGAGGTTGATTCGTCACTATCTGCGCTGCTTATGTCCATAGTGATCTTGTTTGCATATAGCCTTTCTTTTTCTTGTTGATTTTATGTTAAGTAGTTGTTGTAGAAAGTACAAAATCAGGATCTTTGCCATCGTCGTCGGTGGCATATGGATCAGTCTCCGAAGATATATACAAATATTCTTCAAGAAAACTGCGTGATTCTAAATGTAAATTATTACAACCGCCCTTAGATACTAACTGGTTCAATTGATGTGTTGCAATAGGCGTTCTAATGCCGGCAGAGAGAAACAGATTTCTTTTCAATTCTTCAACTGTAACTTCGCTTGTTGTTGGACCAGTTTTTAAAGCCCTTGTATAATTAGGCGACTAAGTTGGCTGACTTCATTATGTTTGAAGAATCTTTTAAGGTTTTCGTAATAATGCCTTTAATAATGTTTTCTTGATTTTGACTTGTATCTAAAAGGGATTACAATTATTGTAAGTTATATAAGTAAACATTACTGGTATTTTAAATATAATTTGCAATATTGATAATTATTGTAGATGGAAATGCTTGTACTACTGCCGTTGCCCGCTCGGATGTATTGACTTTTTCAATAATACCTATTTCAACGACGTATTTACTTCTTTTTCAACACCGGTTTAAGGTTAGAATTTAAATTCCCTGTAGCTTTCCTATTTACGGTTCGAAAATTGTATTATGTTTTGATAATAATATCTTAAGTCTTTCTTGCATATTCATAATGATCTGAGATACATTATTAGTGGAGTTATTTTGTATATTTAATCGACGCAACCGTTGGCCGCTGTTTACTAATATTTGTAATATAAATATATAAACTTCGAAAGCATTTTTACAATACTAGCTAGATCTAATTTTGTCTGTATAATGGAAAATTTAGGAAAAGAAATGTAAATTGATTCTTCCCTATTAACGCCACTGGGCTGTAGCTCTCAATTTCGAATTCAATTTCTTGTCGTTAATATTTAACTGATTTAACTATTTTTCTTGATATTCTGAATGTTCAGCATATAAAATTTGTACCGTGACATTTTCTACCTAATTTGTTTGTACCTTACTTTTAAAACAAACCTGCTGGAGTTGTTCCCGTAAGCCACAAGGTTCACATTGAACATTTGAATTTAATGTACAGGTCGAGCAAAACTCGATGTTTCAGCTCTACTAGAAGAAAACTAAAAACGATAGAAGACACCTGAAAAGAGGTTCTTAGACAGGATTGACCAAGGTCCATTTCAAACGAAATTTGCATATTTTTAATGTTTTATAATTGAGGGAATGACGTCATCGAATTTTTTTCTATGAAACATACCTATATTTTGCATATTTAAAAAGAACTGATTTTTCTAAATAAATTTTGGTAATAAAAAAATTTTCTATCTTCTTCCCTTAAAAAAATATAAGCAAATTTGTAAAAAAAGGTATTACCTAAAATTCGAAGTTGACGTGATTTAAACAAGTTGCCTTTGGAAAAAACAACAAAGTCGCATCTGTCAATAATTAAACATTATTAATTATAATAATAATTATTAATTTAACATTAAGAAACACTGAAAGAAGCAAAGTATGTAGGCAATCACTACAACAAATTTTCAATGCTTGCACCTCCTACTTCTTGACACTTATCTAGTCTCCTCCTTATTTTTCTCACTGAAGCCTTGCGTAACATTTCTCCAGATAATTCACCGCAAGCATTTCTATTTTTTTTAAATGTAAAATGTTAAAAGTTAACAAGTGGTGTTTTGTAAACTTCATTTTTCAAAGTTCCCCACAAGAAGCAGTCCAGTGGCTTCAAGTCCGGTGATTAAGGCGCCCACTATATCGGTCCATTTATACCTATCCAATTTTCTCCACAAGTTTCATTTAAATATTGTTGGACAATTCTTGCTTTATGGGGTGGAGCTCGGTCATGCTGGAAATACATGTTTACTCGTAACTGTAATGGCACATTTTCGAGAAGCACAGCAAGCTGTTCTTGAAGAAATGGCTAATATCGCTCACTATGTAAAACTCCTTCGTAAAAATGTGGACCGATCAAATGTCCGTTAATAATACCGCACCAAACATTAATTCCGAAGGGTCATTGATTTTCAATCGGATTGACAAAATGTGAATCTTCAGCAACCCAAAAATGTTCGTTTTTTTTATTAGGTTTACCGTTACTAACAAAACAGCTTTTGTCCGTCCACTACACATGCTGAAAAAACCGGTTGTGATTGATCTCTAGCTTTTACATTATTTGGGCAACATAATTAATTATTTGTTGTTTATTTTGATCTGACTAGTGTTCTAAGTTGTGAAGTTTATAATCGTAATAACCATTTTATTTTGAAATTTTTTCGTACCGAAGTGTACCTTAAATTCAACTCACGGCAGGTTGCCGAATGGGGTCCCTTGGATGGTCTTCAAAATACTGCAAAGCATGGGTAACAGTATTGTCAGAATTGACCCTTTCAACAATTTTTTTTCCTTTTCGAGAAGAAAATGCCTCGTTATTTGTACGTAAATTTCGTTCTAATCTTGCAAATATTTTTAAGCTTGGAATAACACGTTCAGGGTATCTCTGGGCATATAACTAAACTGCTCTTCTAGGGTTCTTTTGAGATTCCCCGTAAATTAAAAACATGTCGACGGTTTCGTTGTGTGTACACATTTTAAAAGTAAAACAACACTATAACGATAGCTAAAACGATTTACTTAATTATTGACAGATGCAATTTTTCTATTTGTTTTCAAAGGCCACTTGTTTAAATCACAACTGTGAATTTTGGATAAAACATTTTTTTATAAATTTGCTTATAATTTTTTAACGGAAAAAATTAGAAAATTATTTTATTAACAAAATTTGTTTAGTAAAATCAGCTTTTTCAAATATGCCAAAATATAGGTATGTTTCAAAGAAACAAAGTCGATGACGTCATTGCCTCAGTTTAAAATTACATGTATCATTCAAAACAGTTATAAACGAATACAAAAAAGTTATTAAAGTTAGCTAACAAAACCATGATACAAGCTAGTACACAGATAAAATTAACATGTAAAGAAGATAACGATAAAAAAATTGGTACAGTTAAAAAGTTTGACTTATGTTATCATTGAAAAATTCTGTAACACTGGAATATGCGTTCTCAATAAGAATGCGTTTAAACTATGTTCTAAATCTTATATAAGTAAAGTCTCTAAACCATTCTGGTATTCTATTGTGTAGTTTTATCCCCTGATAATAAATAGGTTTATATAGTAGAGTTAAATGTAGTATTGGCAAATAAACGTCACTTATTTGACTCCTAAATCAATAGTTATGACTTAGCGTATAATGCAAACTGTTTCTAATATAAATAGGCAGGCTAAAGTCAGCATCTTATAAGTTCTAAACAGAGGTTTACATGATTCATGAAGGTTATGGTTACCAATATTTTTAACTGTACGTTTTTGTAGAGTGAAGATTTCTTTAAATTTAGTTTCCGAACAGGAACCCCAAAATTGGATAGCACAGCTTAAATGTGGTTCTACTAGCGAGAAATACGTTGATCTGGCTGCAAACTTTCCTTATCCTTTATTTGCTATATTTATTGTAAAACAACTTATAGATGCCTTCTTTGCTACGTATTGAAGATGTATACACCAGTTTAATGTGATGTCCACATGTACTCCTAGGAATTTGACGTTGCTGTCTAATTTCTCTGTTACATAAGGTTATGGGCTCAATATTAGCTTGATGTTTTCTATCGTTTTCCTTTTTCTTCTAGTAGAGCTCAGACATCGAGTTTGGCTCACCCTGTACATTTTGTTGCAAAATGACTTCAGTATTTTGTCAAGTTATTTTTGTGTATCAAAAACTAGTTAAGTTGAAATAACTAATACTAATTAAGGGTAAACAATTAAGTTAATTAAGATAATATTTATGTATGTATGTATATAACCAGTCATTTGAAATTGGGAATGTTTATAACGTTCCAATATGACTTATACTACAACATCTTTAGTGTTCAATATTCTACGAAATTCTACAATAAGATAGGCAACTATCTAAGCGATGACTAAGAACATACTTGTTATTGTTATTTGGTCAGAAGAGTTAAACTTAAATGAGGATAAGATTTGTCAAAACATAACGTTGAATACATGAGAAATTTCTAGACAGACCAGACCTTGAGCTAGGCAGTAAAGGGAAAGGGTAAAGGATGTAGGTTTTTAGTAGTTGGTTAAGAAATGTATACCGTGCGTTGTTGTTGTGGCAAGATCTCGGACAAAGGCGAACGAGTTCTTAATAAATGAATATCTAAATTGTAATATGTTTTTCTTATAATTATACACGAAATCACTTAAGAGAAAAAACTTAATGTGTTACATAAATTAGGTGTAATATATAGAGCTTCAAACATAATGAGAGCTTTAAATAATGACTACCGCTGCATCTTTAACATATAACAAAATTAGAATTAAAAGTTATCATTTCAGTATATTTATTTTTGGAATATTTGAGCTGTTTATTTTATTGAAAACACTACTTCCATTTTTGTTCTAACATTTATTATTTTTCTTCACTTCTTCACTTCGTACATAACTAACAGAAGGATTCCCATGACGTTGATTCACATCTTCTCTGAAGATCCATGATTATCGTAATTTGCGTTGCTTTATCTAACGTAAGGTCAGATGTTTCTACTAACCTTGCTTGAATTCTTTTACCTTACAATCGAAAAACGAACGGCTTTGTTAAAGCTAAACTTGCAATTAATACTTAATTTATATAATGTTGTAGTAAATTATTGCAAACCATCCCCTTCTTTTTGTTTCTATTGGTGAAACTTAAAATTTTCTGCAGTCTCTAAAGGCGCAGGGGCGTAAGTTGTTTGAGAATTTGTATAAAGTCTTCGCATGATACATAATAAGGAACTGCAGCAGATATTTTATCATAAACCGTATCGAAAGGAACATACCCAATATTTCAGTGTTTAACAGTATATTTGCAACACCTATTGCGAGCAATAGAACTGAAAACCGAATACCGAGTAATCGCTAGCGTACATCTGCCTGACTTTTTATCGTTCTAATGCTCACATATATAACGAGTGTCCTAACAAGAACGCCGGATTTGAATTGCGCGCCGTTGTTTTAGTGTTAGGTTGGCGGCAGTGTCTTTATAAGTTCAGTTATCAGCGTTTACACCGGTTAATTGCTATGAAGCGCTTTTCAACGGAACAACGGGTTTTGATTGTTGAAACGCATTCTAAGTACGGAGAGTGTTACGCAGAGACTGTGCAAAAGCTACTTAGGATTCTTGGTCGTAATAACGCACCTAATGAGTCAACAATTCGTAGGTTAATGAATAAATTTGATGCTACTTGTTCGACTACAAACATCAAACCACCTGAGCGCACTCGTTCTAGCCAATCTCGCGAACATCGCCATTGTGCAGGACCGTGTTTCCGTAAGTCCAACAAGAGCCATTCGTCGCCGTTCACAACATTTGTACATTACGGGCCGCTCCTAGCAGCGAATTCTCGTGTAAGATCTTCCCATGAAGGCTTACAAAATTCAGTTAACACAACAACTGAAAGCAACCGATCATATTCAATGGAGACAGTTCGCTGAATGGATCTTAGAAACACAACTTGAAGACAACGATTTTCCAAAGAAAATCATCTTTAGTGACGAGGCGCATTTTCATTTAGACGGTTTTGTAAATAAACAAAGCTGTCGCATTTGGGGGACAGTAAGCTTTTGAGGAATCCGTCAAAGAGGGATTCAGTCTGAACGAGTCACTATGTGGTGTGGATTTTGGGCAGGTGTGGTAATCGGGCCATACTTTTTCCAAAACGACGATGGAAATTACGTAACAGTCAATGGAGAACGTTACTTCACTATGATTGAGAACTTTTTGTGGCCTTATTTGAATAGTATTGCTATCGAAGACGTATAGTTCCAGCAGGATGGAGCTACCTGTCACACCGCCCATCAGATGATTGCCTTGCTACACGAGAAATTTCCAGGCCGGTTTCTCTCGAGAAACGCGGACCAGAACTGATCAGTGCAGTCATGCGATCTACTCAATGCGAATTCCTTCTGTGACGGTTTCTAACATCACAAGTTTAAGAAAACAATCCCCGAACTATACCAGAACTACAGAATGAATTATGGCGTGTCATCGGCGAAGAGGAGGAGCAAGTGTGCTTAAATGTCGCCACGAATTTTATTGATAGAGTAACATGTAGAGCAAATGGGGGCATTTGCCAGATTGCAGGCACCTTGACTTTTTTCTTCCACCCGTATAACCGATTACTGAGCGAGCAGTTAACATGGGTGTTCTTACTAAAGTGAAGGTCAAATATTCTTAAACAAACAAAAGCTGCTATTAATAAAATTAAAAATTAATTAAAAGAGGCAGATCTTAAGCTGAAATAACAATGTCTTGATGGACCCTTAATAGCAACTTTTATTTGCTTAAAAACGCCAGAACTTAACTTTCACAACCTTCCCTCCCAACCTTTTTCTACATTTCTTCCATTTAATGTCATTGCCAGACTTACAAATCCAACTGCATCGACGAATGTGGCGTTGTCGTTGTTTACTCCATTGGTGGCGATATTTGCTGTTAGAAATTTAGAAATTGTCAATACCATACCAATTTTACGTTTTAGCTTTATTGATTCGGCTATTGAGGGTGTAATAAAACTTTCACAGATCGACGCGTCTTTTTATTTAACCGTATTCCAAGCATTTTGTTGTAAAATTTTGTATGTTTGATGACGGTCACTTAAACTGTTGCTATCTCTATATACTGTTGCGCCCCGTACACGCAACATTTAGCAGGTTCACGTCAGGATTTTGACGTTCAAATGAGTGTTCTGATTTCTCTCAGGGCGGCAGTAGTGGTATTCTGCAATACGCATTTCAAATGGCAACTTGTAGTTATTGGAATTTATAATTCCCCTGAGAAATTTACTCTATTTGTTCCCTTAATAATTTTCACTCGTTTGCCGTAAGGACTTATTGTGTAATATCTTTTGATTAACCTTTATGTTTATATTAAAAATCAGCAAATATCATTAAAATTTAACTTTTTAAATTACTTTGCTATAGATTAATACATATGTATATACATACATACACATACATACCAGTATTACGTTTATTTTCATAACTTTTTATAGCTAGAGTTCTACATTTTCGTATATTACTGCTGACTATGACAGCAACAACCAGTTTACCACAAATATTTAGATTTCATTTTGCTTAGAAACTAAAAACCTTTCTAAGCGTTTACATAAATCAATGTTTTGTTCCTCTATTCTATCACAATCTAACTTACTCTTAAAATTTTCGGATACATTTCAATGTCCTTTTTAAGTTGGTCTAATTTTACGAAAATCAATTTTATTTGTCTGTTACATTGGTTTCTTAATATCGAACGATCGTATTTAATAACATTGTTATTGCTGTGGCTGTACATTTGCATTTATATTTGTTCGAATTTTAATTAGTTGGAGTGTGTGTTATTTCTGAAGTCAGTAGACAAACAAATACACTTCTACTATTTCTAGAATTGAAATTAATTCAAGCTGGATACACGTGAAGCCCCCAGTCATTCGATTTCTCACAAGTTCAAACAAACACGTTTGAATATGCTAAAAATGTAGGTCAAGAAAGAGCGAAATAATGGATCAACCGATTGAGTTAGAAGTACTGCTTTTTAAATTGAAAAAACATTTTTAAGTTTTGTTATTTTTATTACCTGTTATTTATATGTAATTATATGTATTGTTACAAAAACGACAAAATTCAGAGTAATATATCTAATTCTACTAAAGGTAACTGGACGTAATATCACCTCTAAATATGTTTATGAATTGCTGGTCATGCATCGTTTTAAGTCTTGAAGAACTGCAATTTGTAAAGATCTCATATCGCCATCAATTAAACTACAAACTAAATATATAAACATATATTCTAAGTCGTATAAAAACTGTGTTTCATAGTCAAAATCGATGCTTTCTACTGCGTACTTTCTAGTACATACGTGCCTAACTTTCCTTAACAAATCGTTTAAAAACTGCATTTCTTTTTCAAAATCGATGTTTTCTTCTGCGTACTTTCTAGTTTGTGCCCAACTTTCCTTAACAAATAATATTTTCACGCATATAAGTCAAAAATTCCCATCATTAAGTAATGATAGACTATAATTTATGTATAACAAATTTTAAATTCTTCAATTTTTTAAGTATATCGAATATAAATTGAACGCCGCTATTCAGAAAGGAACCAGCTCCAAAAAATGAGCTTTGAGAAATTCATGTTCAAAGTTTTTACTGTATAATTAAATCAGTGAACTTATGGTAACCATTCTATATACTTTATTTAATCCTAGAGTATTTGAAATGTTTAGTGGTTGGAAAATTTTCCGAATTTGTGCTTATTTAGCGTTATATTGTTGCTTGGTACCTTTTTGCATTTTATTCATAGATACAAAATGGGAAATACGTAAAATGCTATTTAAAAGAAATTTTCTTATATTATCTTATACACCAAATACAAACCACTATGCACCTTCTAATGCAGTTTTATATTTTAATAAGGTCAAATAAGCAATTTAATGTTGCAACTAAGGTTATTGCAACCTTCGGGTATTTACACAAAGTACATTCATTAGAAAACGCAAAACAAACCACTTATTATGAAAACAATCGGTCTAAATTATTAATATTTCGTTAACAAGATTATGAGAAGCACAACACAATAGATAAATAAGCAATATCATAACACTGTAATTAATTTCTAGGAATTATCGCAAGTGAAATCTGGAACACCACCAAATCCTTCTAGGTTATCTTAAAACTCTTTATCTACAAAAAGAGTAGAATAGAATGATAAACAGTCCTTAGGCAATAAATGCCAAATAGACTTTAAATCATGCAACTTCTTTTTGGTAACGCTTTTCCTATGGGGTCACAGCCTATTCAAATTTGCTTTATGCAAGCCATCAATAGGACGGCCTTTAGTTTTTTTGGAAAGACCACCTCTACAGCGTTTTTTTTTGATCAAAAATTTCCTTCATCAAAATAGAAAACGGTTTGTCCCGCAACAAAATTATTTCTCTCGGTTTTAGCCAACTGATATTTTCCCCATGCGCCCCTTTTTTATGATTTATTATCTGTTTTTCGAGAATATCTAGGGTTCCACAAAAATCATCATTTTTCATTGGAGATACTATTAAATGATTTTTCTTGCGACAATTTCTCATTACTGCAAAATACTCTTTTGGAGTGTATAGATGCTGCTGTGTGTTTAAGGCTGTTTCGATCTTTCCAAAGTCTGTATCTTTGGGCAAACAACTATGCCCAGATACTAAGTAACGTAAAGTAATTTTCTTTAGTGACGGATGACCATTAAGAGCGCATTTTAATATAAGAACAATTTTAATGTTCTTGTTTTGTCCACCACAACAATCACTCCATAAGACTAAACCAATAACACCATTTGCAACTTTATCTGTGATATGCAGGATTAAACACGAGCCTACTTCTTGAGCTCCACGACCAGCTGTTCCTTCTACCCACGGATAGCAGTACCGAGAAAGATATTTTCCAGAACGTATTCCACAGTTATAGACCCAGAGCTTCCGTTTATAGAAAATAATGTTTGTTGGAATTCGCGAAAGTGGCAAAGTTTTCTGTAGATCATAAGGTAGCACTCGAAGGAATCATTCTTATGGGCGCAATTCAAATCCTGTTTCATTTTTGCGTGTGCTGTCTTCCATTCATTAATATTTTTAGTGTGTTCTCTGTCTAATACTTCTGTTTCTTGAATACGTTCAGGATTTGATTTTTTGTTATTGAATGATTTGCATTTGTTACAAGTGCCCTTTTTAAGGGTCTTGAACTTTAAGTTAAAGTTAGAGCAAAATATGTTTTTGTAAGTTGATAAACTAACTATTTCTGGTTTCTTTCTCCCGATAATGTAATGTTCCTATAACTTTTCAAGAGTCATTGCGGGTGCTAAGAAGTGGGCATTTGTTGTAGAACGGCTATAATGTAACTTACATCTTGGAAAGTTTTTAATATAATCTATTATTTCAGATTCTTTTGCGTGACTTAGTTTATTCCATCTAATACAATGTGTACCCCTTTATCCGTAATGCTGTCTTCAGTTCTCATGTTCACCACAGCAGTATGAACGCGTTTCGTCGACACAGATAATGGTTTTATAAACATATTACAACATACTGCAGCTTTAATAATGTAGTATTCCCTAGAAAACTGTTTTTGTTTTCTTCCAACCGTGTTTCCACGCTTTATCTTTACAGGAATTTCTTTGATATTAGCGACAATAAATAGATTTTGAGAAAGCTAACATCCAAGTTCAGAAAACATTTCGAATGTAATTTTTTGCCGTTCTTCAGAAATTTCCATAGCACATGATAGAGCGCACCAACAGTCATACGCTTTGAACAGTTTGGCGTTAACTTCTTGTTTTTTATAGTTAACATACTCTTTATATTTATATTTATTGGAAGCTCTCTCCTTCCTTGATATATTTCCAAATTGGCGTTTTCTACCTTTATTCGACCTTCCCTGTTGTATTGAACTGCCTGAATCTCTATCAGTTGCGCCAGAAGAAATTTGCTCTTCTAAAGGCACAAAATCAGCGTCTTTGCCTGAGTCGTCCGAAAGAAAACCTTCCAACATCTCTGTAATAACGGGATCCATTTCTGCTAGTTCTGTTGAACTTCGAGGCACATTTGTTTCATTGTAACCTAAGAATTATTAGAAAAATAATTAAATAGAGAATGATAACAGGTTAATAACAAATTTTTTTATTTAACTAAGTAGCACATAGAAATACATTTTACATTCATGAATATGTACAATATTTCCAGTAACCTGAACTTTAGCTGAATGCAAAATTTCTATCAAGTTAATTGAATCTAGTAAACACTTTTTGCACTTTCGGGACTAAAGCGTCACTTTTAGTCACTTGTTTCCGTGACTAAAGTGTCACTTTTGATCTCACGGGACTAAAATATTACTTTAGCCCCAAGGAGTTAACGTAAATTTAATCCCGCTCACCATGGCAATAACAAAAATTAACAATCAAAATTACATATTGCCGAAAGCGTTTCTATAACGCTTCGTGGATTAAATTCACCATTTGCGGTGAAGCATACATTAATAAATCGAATGAACTGTCGATGTCAAAATCATGAAATTTTACTTTCTTCGACCTTTTTGATTTTAGTGCAAAAACAAATGTATATACCTCGGGACTAAAAGTGATCTTTAATCCCTCGGGAGATTATTTCTCTCGCTGTCGCCCGAGAAATAAACTTTCTCTCTCGGGATTAAAAAAAGCACTTTAGTCCGTTGGTATATAATACACTATTGAATTCTGAAACAGTTAATAAACCACAGGACCATCAGTTAAGTATTTTTATCTGTATTTGACAGTGTAACGAATTTAGAATTAGTGCTTAATGAATGTAACAGCATTTTATTAATTGCTAGAATTTTATCAAAACAACACCATGCAGTGAGGTAATATCACTAGCCTAACTTACTATTTAATTAGAAAGTTGGATTGTGTACTAGCCTGCTATTATATAGACTAAACTAAACTCAAAACAAACTTACTTGTGTCGCTGTTGATATTTGAACACCGTTTTAAAATGTTTTTAGTACGCAATGGATACATTTTTATAAAAACAAGCATTCTACAATGCGTACTGAAACCGACTGTGTCATTGTAAATATGATATTGGATTCTTCAAGAAATAACTAGGCGACTTAGCACTAAAAAATCTAGCAAATAATATTTTGCAAGAAAGAACCATGTCGCTTGGTTCTGTTTTACAAGTTAGTTTAAAAGAATTTTGAAATTAAACATGGTTCTTTTGGCTAATAACTCAGACAGTGACGACAATTTTCGACGGTTCTTTTAAACATACTATAATTTCAACATTTTTCTATCCAACAACACGAACATCCCAAATTTGCAAAAATATCGCTTGGTTCCTTTCTGCATAACGGTGTAGAATTTGCAACCAAATTCCTCAAAATGGAACTACTTTAACCTTATGCGCATCGTTTCTACGTGGAAAGCTATCCTTCAATGCAACATGATGTTATAAACCATCAAAAACTCGTGCATCTACAGATGAAGTTAGATTAGCGAAGGCTCCATATTCTCGTCATTAATACTTTGACACCGCCGCTGCTGCTGATTCTTCACCAAAATTTAATTTGATATACATTTTACTTTCTCTTACCTATATGAAATATAATATAGCGAAAGCATTGTTTGCGTCCAAACTTTTCCACGTTGAAATTTTAGTGGAAGTACACGTTTTCGGATTCCCTGAGTCCGAAAATCATGTTTTTAAAAATTAGTCTGTCTGTGTGTATGTGTGTGTGTGTGTGTGTGTGTGTGTGTGTGTGTGTGTGTGCGTGTGTGTGTGTGTGTGAGTG
>JAHWXV010033969.1:0-15373 GCA_024586415.1 Phrixothrix hirtus
CTCTATAAGCGTCTCGGTGTTTAGTTGTCCTCGCTGTAATGCTTGATATTTTCGTTTTACGGCAGCACGAGCTTCAATAATTTTACGCTTTAACGTTTTCCCTTTTGCATCCATATTTAGTGATTATCTCTTGATAACAGCTTCGAAATTTTTTTTACGAGTCTGTTTACAGGTTTATAGGTCTGCTTACAGGTTTTTACAGGTGTTATAGGGGTTTTACAGGTATGTTTATAGGTCTGCTTACAGGTTTTACAGGTCTGTTTATAGGTCCGTTTTACAGGTTTTTACAGGTTTATACGGGTTTTAACGGTTTTTACAGATTTTTTGACGGGTCTGCATACAACAGAGTGAGCAAGATCTGTTCACGAGGAAGCTGTATACAGGATTGAAGCATTTTTACTTATTACTATATACATAGTCTCTAGCACTTAACTGCTGTAAAACTGAGCGAAATGAATTAGAGCTTTCCTGAAACCAAGCAAAGTAGTTGAATTAATTTTGATCCGTCCATCTTAAATTAACCATTTTTAAATATTTTGGTCGCTTGGTCTTTCTACAAGTTTTCCTTTGATTTTTACACCGCTTTGTAAATACGCATCAGTGATGTTTTGTACCGTAAATCACTTTTGATATTTGTCTTCTAGTTTTCTTGCTTTGTGGATAACGCCTAGAGATGCAGAAATTGTATTGGTCCTCTTGATTTCAATTGTATAATTATTTCGCCACGCTTACTAGAGCTTGGTGAACCCGGAAGAACTGCACACCCAGTAGACACGATTTTACTTCTTCATCGAGAAGGCATATTTTTAAAATTTTTCTCTGCTGAAAAATGTACCAAACCTGCGTCTTTTGGACATAAAGGCAAGCATTCTAACCGACATACCAAAGGCCGGCCTTCGTCTTCTTTAAACATTATGGGCGTTTACTACTGCCTAATTTTGTCGCGCCGTGATTCGTTTGTTTTGGAGAATGTGGTGTGCTAAGTGGCAACGAAGGAAGATTTTTGCTATTTATGAAGCGAAAAGAAAAAATGTTTATCATAAGCGTGTACAAATGAAATTTTCTTTCTTGACAAATATGTGTCGAAACAGTATGATTTTTAGCTTCATTTATGCCCTAAATGTTGTAAGTAGCATGTCTAAAACGGCAAAAAGGCAATGAGACTGTTTTTATAAAATTATATTTATAAGAAAAAACCAAATCAACATCTCGGAAAGGTTGCTAGCAATCTGCGCAGCAATGCTGCGTTAGTTCGCTGCCGTTTTTTGGATGTTATCAACGATTCTGACGACTTTTTAGGCGAGGTTTCAATTTCAGGAAAAGGAAAATGTCACAAGGACTTAAATAGTAGAGTAAGATTACTGTGTAACTACTACAATTCCCGTCCTGGCCGAAAAATCTGTAACGAAAATATTGAACCGCGCCATTTTCCAAGATCTTCACGATAGTAATTTGGTTAGTAGTTTGTCCTGAGATAAATTTCCTATAAACATGTCGATTTGTTGATTATCGCTTTCTTGGGACCTAGTGAGGTGCTTCTGTGCTACTCCTAATTTTGGTGTTTAGTTTCAGAAATTCCCTTCACTTTGGATGTGTTCCAAAATGTTAATATAGAGCCTTTCAATATTTTTTTCTCGATCGTGACATTTTTTGGAATCACCTTTTCTGTATGACCAATTCGTAAATTAAAATCTGGTAAACGGTCAAACGGTTCAAATTCAATTCGTTACTTATCAATCGCAATGTTAATGGTCGTTCTGATGCGATCACGGCTCACTCTGTTTTGTGTATTCGTCCATTTTTGATGTGCAAAGTATTCTAGAGCGAGGTCTAGTGCCACAGTTCGCGGCAAGATACAAACAGAGAACCTATGGCGAAAATATTGTTATGAGCTCAAAACACTGGCAGAGTTATCCCAAAACAAAGTTTGTCCTTCCATAACTTTGAAAAGAAACTATCTAACTCTTTTTTCTTTTGATTTTACTGGTGGACCATCTCAGACGATTCGCCCTTAATAACTTGAAAATGGGCTCAGATTTGAATATGCGATTTTCGCTATGTTTTGCAGTAGTAAGGGGCTCATCTTTGACTTGAGTTTTACAGTTTTGTTACTTTCCTCAGCTCAACCCCGCCAATGTCGACTTCAAAATCTTAAATGACAACATGTCTCATGTGGCATATCAAATAAAAGCTGGTAAATAAATCAACGTTTTAGTTAACGGTTTTAAAGTTACAAATGTCTTCCTCAGCAGGATGGTGTTCCACCACACTATACGGTGGCTGTTAGAGAGTGGCTAGATCACAGAATTCCGGGTAAATGGATAGGCTAAAGAGAATCAACAGAATGGCCTACTAGATCGCCCATCTGGCGCCGAATGATTTTTTTCTGCGGGGCCATTTAAAATCTATTACCTACAAAACGCCACCTGCCAATCTCATAGATTTAGAAGAAAGTATTTGAAGAGAGTATTAATCAATTGCCCAAGAAGTATTTCTAAATGTTCAGCAAGAATTTTATAACAGATTGCCTAAGCGTAAATGGCGCTCACTTTGAGCATTTGTTGCCTTTTGGCTCACTTACTACTGAAAAAGGTGATTAAGGGTTAATTGTCTGAGGTGGGCTACCTAGTATATCAATTATGTTTTATAAACATTAGTTATTTTTGATTTTGGTCTTCTTTGTACATTACGTTCGTTAATTAATTAGTAATAACAGCTAGGGATGTCCAATTTTGTTAAAATTGGATTCATTTCTTTTGGAGAATATGGTGTGCCAAGTAGAGTGAACAATAGATTTTTTTATACTTATCAAGTTCAAAAAAAGAAGCGGTTGGTCAAAAGCGTCAACAATTTTATTCAAATTAAATGTCCTTGATTGGCAGATGTGCCAAAACAATTTAATGTTTAACTTTATTTATACTCTATATCGAAAATGGCCCATCGAAGACGTGCATAGTAATACATTAATCTACTTGGAATTGCAGACAAGTAATGATATTGTTTTTATAAAACTCGGTATATATAGGTAATCCACAAATCAGTATCATACAATTCAAAGTAACGTCTTTAAAGAACTACCCACCTCCGCATTGTGCTGAAAGTACTTCAGCCGATTCGCCACGAATTTTTGAATGTTATTAACGTTTCTAGGTGGATTTTCAATTTCAGGAAAAGAAACATGTCACAAGGACTCATATCATAAGAGTTGGGCTGTGACGGAACCACAGCAATGGTATTCTTGATCAAAATTCGGGTGATAGCGCTTGGCCGCACATGGAAAACCCTTTTCCTGTGCTTTTTTAGAACTTCACCATAGAAATTTTGCTCGGAAATTTGTTCTAGAGGCATAAACTCTTTCTCAACAATCACATTGGCTGCCACGGGCAAATGAGAATTGTTTTCCTTCTGGATTTGCTTATTCTTGATTACTTGCTTACATACTTTAAGGTTTAGTTTCAGGATTGTGCGCGAAAATCGATAATTCGTCACCAGCTTATCTTTTTTTTGAGGAAATTCCAGTCATTACGGATGCATTGCAGGAGGTCGACAGACGGCCTTTCGATTCTTTTGTAAAGCTTTTTGTAATCAATTTTTCCCGAACTTTCCGCATGTCTAATTGCTGGGTTAAAATCCCAAAAGCAATGAAACTGTTCGAAATAAATGGGGTCATTTAGCAATTTTTTTATTTTATATTTGGAAAAATTACAATTTTTTCAGTTCTTAAATTAGTTAGTATTACTTAGTATTAAAATTTTTGAAAGTGCTTTTATAGGTAAACAAATTATTAACGTTGAAAATCTTACTGAAGCTGCGACGTCATAGAATCCGCTGCCGTATGCTCTGTGCTCAGTTAATAACAGATAATGGAATTCCGATAATCCTCGTGTATTTATTAATGTTATGTAGGCAAATACTGAGAAAGAAAAAGAATAACTATTATAAATGTTGCATTGTTTTAGAATCAAAACTACTACAGCAGAAGCATAAAAATGTATACGTATTACGCTTCTAAAAGACATAAGTCGAAAATATTGACAAGAAACTGCGTAGATTATTTAATATACGTGAATAAATGTGCCGAAATTATCAATTTGTTGTTTGTTTATTATAAAAATTAAATAAGAATCAAGCAAAACCTTAATATTACGCTTGAATATGATATTTTATTTATAATGAACATATAAAATTAAAATAAATGCAATTACTATTATTTAAATTGCATTTTTTATATATTCGTAATACTAATTTTTATTTTTACAAAGTTATTGTAAAATACAAAACAAATATTTACAACTGTTTTTTAAAGTAAATAATATTTTACGAACGCAAAACATTTGAAGTTTAAATAACATAAATATGTTCAAATTCTTAAATTAAATAATATTAATAATTTCTCCGTATTTTCTTCAAAATTGGGCAATATACGTAATAATTTATTACTTAAAAACTTTACCGGTGCCACATTTTATTTAAAATTATTCAATCAAACTGACATGTGTTTCAATTTTATTAAGATCATTGGCAACGAAAAATCAACCAAAAATATTGTATGTAACATTAAATATATTTTAAAATATGTATTTTATATTCTACAGTTCGTTTAAAAAAAGTCATAACTGAGCAAATAAATTTAAGATATTCAAAGAGCTGTATAATTCGAAATCAAGTTTGAACATAATAATCAATCAAGGCTTAATAAACTTACATTATATTTCATACGTTAGTCTTGAAATAGTTCATTACCATTATAATGTCCATTATAGATAGATTACCAAAATCTGCCTTTATATACCATAACAATCAAGGAGTGAAACTGTGTGAATGCATATAACTGCACTTGTAGCGACGGATGCTATTACGTCACACGGTAGAACTTAAACGCGAGCAAATACACACTTTTTATTTATCTATAAGTTCGTAATTATTCAAAATGTATGAATGAATTTTTGGGAGGCGTATATATTATTGTAATACTTGACGTTAAATTAAAATAAGGAAATTCAGTCAACTCTCGCTATACCGAACACGGCTACAACGAGTTTTCGTTTTTAATGAGGAATTTTCAATGTCCCTTGAATTTCCTATTGCAATTTCTATAAATAATCTTTCTATAACGCGCTGTATTCGGTTATAGCGAAGAAAAATAAACAAGATCCATAATTTTTTCCATAAGTTTTGCACGTCATGTCGAAAATTATGCTTATGTCCAATTTGAACGTTAGCAGAAGGATTCATCCGAAAATTGTACATACATATGCATTTATGTTTGACGCCGCATAGACAAAACAACACTGAAGTTCGTTGACTCATTTTAGGAAGTTCTGAATATGCAGCTGAGAAATTTAAAACGTAATCATAAACATATAAATTACAGTTAGGGACCTTGAAACTAACACGTCTGTGAAAATAAATCCTTATTTTATTTTAATACATAAAACGGGTCTCTATTGAAATGTGCAAATGCAGTATATTCATGATGAACATTTCTTAAAAGTAACCTAAATTATATGACATTTTTTAGAAACTTATAAGTAATTTCAAGGAATTTAATTTAGAAATTATGCCCATTATTTTAAGTTAGTCATATTGACCTAACATTAGAATTCGATGTCCATACAATTTATGAATTAAATATTCAGAAGTAATAATAACAGTTGTAGTTTTTGATGAAAATAAACAAGTAATTTCACATGTTAAAGTAATACAAATATCCGCGACTATGATAAATTGATAACAATTGCTGATTTATAACATATCTGCGATAACATAAAGCGATACCTACTGTACGTACAAATGTAATATTGTGTAACTTATTGGGCACACATAAGTTATTTAGGTGTTTTAAACTTGCGTTGTAGCTACTGAAATAGTTTAGGAATTTTTGTGTGAGTTAATAGTGATCCCTTAGCCTGTCGTTATAGGGGGAGTAAACTGTAATTAGATTTCAAGAAATCACCTCATTCATTATTTATAACTCACAGCGTTAATCTTCAATCCACTTTGACCACAGTTCTAACTTTTGCCACATTTTTCGTCTGTTTGTCATGTGCAAGACCTTCTAGAGCGGGATTTCACGGCAATCTGTAAATGTCTTAAGCCACCTGACATTTTATCAATGCAAATGGAGTGCCAGGACTGGGTCCTCTGATTTTCAACCTAATGTTTTCTTAAATAATGTTTTATTTTGTATTCTTATGTGCAGCGTTCAACGTTGGGCGTGTCCGGGAGTCGAGTCAGGATTCTTGTGAAGCTTTCCCGAAGGTGGAGGCGTCCTTTGTTGCTTCTAGGATATAACAGCAACTTTCGTTATGTTTTGCAGATTAAATACTGTTGTATTCTTCTTTTTGGTTTGATCGATTGCAGTTGGCAGGCCTCTCGCCGCCTCCGCATAGGAAACTCCCGTTGTTACCTTTCTGTCAAGATATTCCGGCTTCTTTTGGGCGAGGAATTTCGGGCACCCTCTATAGTTCCCGGTGGGGCTTCCACCACACTTAATATAGGTCGCGGGTGTGGTGTGCACTTTGTGACAGTCCATTGCGCATTTCATACACTTTAACTTGGTTTTGCAGCACCTTTGAGAGTGCCCAAACTGCCGGCAGCGGTGGCATTACACTACACCACAAGGTGTATCTCCTCCAGTTTGTAAATTTCTAGTTTGACGAAATTTAACGGAATTTAAGCTTTAGTTTTCCCACCATCCGTTTCACGCATTTTACAGGAAAAGCTTCCTTTATTTACTTATGGATTCAAACGGCCCCCCAATCACCATATTAATGACCTCCTGAGGTAGGATATAAGTGTGATAGGGCAGCTGTCTATCATCGAAGATTTTCCTCGTAGATCTGAAGTCTTCTTCAGAGTTGGGCTGTGTTGGCGATCACTTTGAGTTTGATTCCCGCGTCTTGTATTGTATCCCCATGTATCTATGTTTCGGAGCGCGACGGGGAGTAGGGGAATTCTTTTCGCCTACCTCATAATGCTCGGTATCTTAGCTTGTTCTTCCTCCGGTTGGGAGTCTGGAAAGGCCTCGTGGCGGTTCCTTGTTGTAATCATAACCTTGGTGGAAGGACCGGCGTCCTTTCTTCCAGTGGTCTTCCGCTTACTGCTCATGACTTTCTGGAAGCTTTGGTCTTCATCTTCTTCGGTGGAGTACTCTATTGTACCAACGAAGTTTTTTGCGTCTGCTTCCGCGGCTTCGCGAGTGGCTGCAGATACATGCGCGCTTTACATTGTTCCAGTGCTGTTTGGCGCAGCTGTTTTCTTTAGCGCAACGACTTGTGTCGGCGTATTGGTTTCCTATGACGAGTATGCTCGATTCGTGGTTGGATTCTGCTACATTTTAGCGTATTCTTCAGTTACCAGTTTTAGTTTCTCTTTGGTGTCATATCTGAGTTGTCCGTACTTGTCACTGTACACGTTGCGTCTTAGTTCTTTCAGTAGGTTTATCAATTAGTGTCTTCGAATTTTGCCGTTTCGAAAAGTTCGAAAATTTCCCTAACTTTCTTGGTTAACTGATCCATATTTGCAGTTGAATTTCACTATTATATCGCGTATCGCGCACATTTAGAAATTGTTATGCAGTGCCCGACCCATTGCCCTTTTTACGGGAAAGGGGCCCGAGGAACTACACAAGGAGAGCTTGAGAAAATTACGGTCGGACTGTTCTGTGGTCAGAACGCCTAAACTCTTATGCCACCTGCATTAGATTAGATAGTCTGAAGAAAAACCAAGAAAAACCTGGTTACAGAGAATGGAAGAAATTGGTAGAAAAAAATGAAAAGGCGACGAAAAAATGAGAAAATTTCCTCAGTACAGAAAGAAATGGAAAAACTATTTCAAACAATGGAAGAAGTAAGCGGTATCCGACACTCTCAAGAATATATAAGAAACATCGCGAAAAGAAAAAGATCTACTGTGTTTTGCACCCTCGTCCATGATTGCGCAAAAGTATAAAGACTAATTACCTTCTTCTTCTTCAGGAATATCTCCTACTTTTTTCGTTTTTACTATTTTTGGCATAATTAATCTGAACTTCTACAACCAGTAGTAAGTAATCCTTGCTTTATAAATAAAATGAAGAAGATTCCTCCTAAAATTGGCGCGAATTTTAAAAATTAATTCGGCACAAGTGAAAAGTCATGAAACTGTAATTTGAACAATTCTAAGGCTTCTCACCAAAAGATTTTTACAGTTTTACAGTTTGATGGCTTTTCACTTGTGCCGAATTAATTTTTAAAATTCGTGTCAATTTTAGGAGGAATCTTCTTCTTTATTTTATTTATATTAAAATACCTTCTGATATAAACAATAGATGGCTCTGCCATTATTTTTTAATCCTTGCTTGACTAGGTATTAAATAAGGAAAGACTTTAATATTTAATATTTACGTGTATATTAGCGCTACAACTAACGGCGAAAGACGATCAACAAAAAAAAATAAACCGAAATAAACGCGGTATGTTATTTTCAAGCCATACTCAAGAATAAAGGTGACATTATGAAGTTCTAGTTAATGTAATACGAACTCCTCTATAAGAAAAACGTAAACGATCGGACTCAAAAAAGGTGTAGTAGCACGTTACGGCACACTTTTGAACCGAGAGGGTGAGTTCTTGAAGCGAAGTTATTTATTAGGAAACAAGTCCATATCTGATCCAGTGAAATATATCTGATCTTAAAAAATTATGTTCACACATTTTACACTACAGAAGAAAAAATCAGAGTTTTAAGAACAAATTAGCATTATATGTATAAAATAATCTTTAGAAGACAAAAAAATAACTTCCAAGAATGTTAAAATTATTTATTTATTTAGCAGATGTGCAATTAAGTATAACGGAACTATGAAACGAAGCCGCTAAGGGCATTCGCGCCCGATTTAACAGCATCTTCCAGGTGTGGTGAATCTGAATTTATATTAAGATTATTGGGGTATTTTCGGATTTCACCAGCGTAACGAATGATGCGTTGAAAAGATAATTCGAAGTTTTAGGTATTGTACTTGGTTCTTATATTTCAACATAATTTTGCAAATTAATCCGTTAAACCATAGTCCGGATTTTATTATCATTATTCGACTATAAAAAAGAATGTAAGCTGTTAAGCGGAAATTGCTCAGTATGATAAAAATGGCCCAGTCTGCAGAAACGGTTGAACATTAAAAGATAACAAAGTTTCAGCAAACACTACATGGCTACGCTATCTATTCATAGATGTGAAAAAGCCCGGAAACCACTATAACTAAAAACAATGTAAAAAATTTAAATACACTGAAACAAAAACCCATATTAGTTGTACTACATGATTATCCACTTACTAAATCCTAAAATCGGAAACTTGATGTGGAGATTCCACGGCGTTTTGTGGACAAAGTCACTTTGTTCGGATCTTTAAAAACCGTTCCATACCGAACACGGCTACAACAAATTTTCGTTTATAACGAGGAATTTTCAATGTCCCTTGAACTTCCTATTACAATTTCTATAAATAATCTTTATATAACGCGCTGTATTCGGTTATAGCGAAGTAAAATAAACAAGTTCCATAATTTTTTCCATAAGTTTTGCACGTCATGTCGAAAATTATACTTATGTCCAATTTGAACGTTAGCAGAAGGATTCATCCGAAAATTGTACATACATATGCGTTTCTGTTTGACGCCGCATAGACAAAACAACACTGAAGTTCGTTGACTGATTTTAGGAAGTTCTGAAGATGCAGCTGAGAAATTGCAAATATAATCATAAACATATAAATTACAGTTAGGGACCTTGAAACTAACACGTCTGTGAAAATAAATCCTTATTTTATTTTAATACATAATACGGGTCTCTATTGAAACGTGCAAATGCAGTATATTTATGATGAACATTTCTTAAAAGTAACCTAAATTAAATTTATTATTCGACTAGAAAAAAGAATGCAAGCTGTTAAGCGGAAATTGCTCAGTATGATAAAAATGGCCCCGTCTGCAGAAACGGTTGAACATTAAAAGATAACAAAGTTTCAGCAAACACTACATGGCTTCGCTATCTATTCATAGATGTGAAAAAGCCCGGAAACCGCTATAACTAAAAACAATGTAAAAAATTTAAACACACTGAAACAAAAACCCATATTAGTTGTACTACATGATTATCCACTAACTAAATCCTAAAATCGGAAACTTGATGTGGAGATTCCACGGCGTTTTGTGGACAAAGTCGTAACCACTTTGTTCGCATCTTTAAAAACCGTTCCATAGTTACACATGATTAAAAGTAGGCTTGGTGATTACTGCAAAATGTCAAGGGGCTCTCCACTGACAAGATAGAAAGATCGAAACCATAGTCTGAACCACTGGGCATTTTGTAGGAGCTGTGAAGCTCTTACCTACACTTAATTCAAGGATCTTCCTCTAAAACCGCATTTTTAAAGTTCGTACTTGTTTTGCAGAAGTTTCAAAACCTTGCATGTCTTGCAATTGAAGAAAACTGAACAAGTAATTTTTTTTAAATATATTTCCATTTAACTAGCGTTTTACGCTTTAAAATTTATATTTCCCCAAAAATTAGAATCAAATTTCTGAATCTTTTGGCCAATAACCACGAGCTGCTAATTTAGGTTTTCTATTTTTAAAAATGCAAAGAAGAAAATTATACGAGGTAATATCAAACAATTGTCGGAATGCGTCCACACAGCAATTAAATGAAGTCGTCACACTGCTCCATGGCTATAAATTGCACATCAACTACAATATTTTTTTTGATGTTTTTGTTCCTAGGAAACTTTAATTGCGATGCATACATTTGAGCGTAACTAACAGCCAAAAATCGGCAGCTGTCCAATTAGATGAGTAAGGCGGTTGCATTATCAAAGCCGTTTCAAGTAACAACGCATTCCTGTGGTCCCGCTTTCGCACTCCTTCACGCAAACGTTGGACGTTGCATTGAATATTTGTCCTGGTGGTATGTAAATCTCTTGAAAAATTTGCAGCATAAGATTGTGCCAAATGTACAGACGACTGCTGTTTTGTTTCTGTGCCATATAAAACATTTCGGCCTCGACGTACCTAAGTCGAAGTCAGACGTTAAGCGTTGAAACAATTCATAACTTATCCTATTGCGAACATACATCTGATCATTTGTCAGCACATGTTGAAGAAACTTCTAACACACGGCCGAATCGTACGAGATTCCCACATCATCAGTCGCGAAACTTCACAATCAGGTCATTGATCATGATTGGATAAAATCTCACACAGATTTTCCTGTCCGGCTTTGACCTACTTAAACCTCGCATAACACAGTTGTTTTCTTCAGAGATACATCACCGTACACTTACTACAAAACTTGGAGCATTTCGATGACGGTTTTTCTCAGGTTACGCATAAACTTGACGTTTCTGGGCCTGACTTAGCAACCTCCTCTCCAAGACTGAGATAAGTCAAAGTCACTAAACTTATAACCCTGACTCACCTTGCTATTTCTAAAACTTTTTGATATACTGAAAAAATAGACAATAGCAAATATTTTTGATTTTGAAAACCATGTCTTTAAATTTTGAAGTTAATCTGGAAGACCCTGAAATAATCATTTTTTGATAGAATGACGGAGGCTAAAACTGAGGTTGCTATACTGAAGAAGCGAATTGTTAGCTTCAGAGTATCTTTTGCAAATCGTTGTTTCATTCATTTGGGCTAACCCCACAATATAGCATCACTTTTGCACCCTTCCAATCAAATTACAACACAGCTATTTTAAATTTTAGGCATCTTCCTTCTCGCCTAGTCTATCACTCAGAATAACTTATTTATATATTCCATCAATCTCTTACATTACAGCACTATTGTGCTGAAGAATATTCATAAATGACGGAAATGGTGAACGTCTTGCCCTGATCCACATGATAAATTTCCCGGAGAATACACTATTTCTCAGCGCCTCTCTCTCAGGCTCATCCTGAGTGTCCATCCACATTTTTAAAATTTGGCCGAAGAAGGATCTCGGTTATCCCCACAGTAACCTGAATGGCAAGATTGGGTTCACATTTTCAAGTCATTTATCTCAACATTTTTTTGCAAAGCGCCATGGACGTTGGTGAAACTATGCCATCAAAACTGAAATTGGTCTTAGGTTTGCTGGTAAACTGTTTCTTGTTGATCGACACATCAGTTGACGATCTCATCATCTGAGTGAACATAATATGTGTTTCTTCAAATTTAGAAGATAGATACGCCTGATGGAGCTAGATTTGGTGATTTTATCTTGAATATTTTTGTTAGTATGGAGTCTACTGGTAACTACAATTAAATGATGTGAAATCGAAATGTTACCCTTCACGCTGATAATGTGCTGAACCACCCCGTTGTTGACAATGATACGCCTTGATATGGATCGAATGGGCTGCACGATATTACCGTGTGCTAACTCAAATTCGTCTAAGATTTACAGAGGATGGGGTAAGCTGGTCGGTCGTCGTCTCATCATACCCAACATGTTTGATGGGTGCATGGTCGTGTGATCTACGAAGCGATAGCAACGAATACACACATGACGCTTTCTAAAGTTTTGTTTTGCTAAAACACAATCTCAGGTTGTCTTGCACGTACAGTTGGAACGCTGTACCACCTCTGATAAAAGCTGAAGCGAATCTGTCAGCATACGTAATTGAGCCCTATGTCATTACTTTTACGGCACGGTATACGTGTCTCTTTACTAGCAATTGCGAATCACCACGTTTTCCAGACCTTCATCTGATCAACATGCGATCAACATGTTTTTCCAAACAAAAGACCACAGTATTCTAGTTTATGTCCTACAAGCGACAACATTACGTCAATCAAGTCGTTCCTGCCTGTAGTCACCTGCCAAGGATAAAATAAGGGATGGTAAGACGCGATAGTACGCAGAGCACATGTTTATGAGGTGACCAACATCGCCGAACCATACATTTGTAATTACTCGATTAGAAACCCTTCTTTTTCTCAGAGCAAACAATCGAAGACGGCACCCTTCGCCGTCAATGGTAGCTCTACGGCGCCTGTTTTTTGACTTGGCTAGATACGAATTGATTGACACGAACTGTGATATTTCGAGTCAACAATCGACGTCTATTGGATACGTCTTCAAACTTGGGGCATGATATAGCAAACCCGAAAGCTAAATTGACTCAAGAATACAAACAAATGTCGACAATGAGATGGACATACTGCCTTTCTATACCTTGAAGAAACAAAAACCACGAGGCTAGATTTTTATCATTTCTTGTTTTTGTAACAATCCAATGGTGCACAAAATTGTGCCAAAAAATTCAAATTCGATTTTTTTGCACTGAGTATATAAAATGTGAGTCAAGCTTTTACAACTTATAAAACGTAATTAGTTCAGCGTGAAAACTATCACACTTCTGGCCTCTTAGTCAATTCTAAATTTTTGACAACCAATAATCTCACGACAAAGTTAAGATATTTTGGCGATACCTTCAGATGGTTCCGGTGGAAGGATTGAATGAAATCTAAATTTCCTAACAACAAAGTTGGCCAGTACGATCAAACAAAAAAAAATAAAACGAAGCAGCGACTTATCTAAATGCAATCAGTTTTTTTGGCGTCTTTATGAGATAGCTTCAACTATAATAGAGACGGTTTTCTTCAAGTTTGGACTACCTATTTACGTCAAGTTTCACGTTTTGATTTGCCAAAACTCTTCTTACTTTCTAGTCAGTTCAAAATCTTCCAACTAAGCTCGTTTGCAAAAAATTAAGTTTAAATTTCATAAAAATTGAAGCTGGCTAGTAAACAGAACACGATCGAATCAAAAATAGAATGAATATTGCATCGGTTTATCTAAGTACAATCACCTTTTTGGCGCTTTTTTATAATGACTTCAACCATAGTGATCTTCAGATTTCGGACCTGCATTTTTCAATGCCGTGTTCCATCTTTTAATTTGGCAAAATTCTTCCGATCTTTTAGTCAGTATTTCCAATCAATATTCTCGCAATGGTTATTCGACATAATAAAGGTATTTTGGCGAAGCCTCAGATGGTTAAGGTGGAAGCACTACAGATTTGACTTTGAAGGGTTTTTAAAACAATTAAATTTAAATTATTTAAACCGCAATCCCTACAAAGTAAACAACACGCAATTGAACAAAAAAAAGAATGAAAGAGAGCAGACCTCTTCTTGAGATAACTTCAATCACAATAGATGATCCACCCCAAAAGATTTTACTTTCATGTTCTACGTTTTGATTTGGAAAAAATCTTCCGATCTACTAGTTAAAAGTCTTTGCAGCTCACCAATCTTGGCTTCTTCTTGAATAGAGAACAGAGACGATTAATTCCAAGTTCTCGATTTACTTTTCTTCTTCCATCTTTTAAGTTTTAATTTGGTAAAAATCATCTGATTTAGAGTCTTCACAATCAACAATACTGCAAAGACGCATTTTAATAATGGTAGAAGCGTTGAAACGTGTTTGCAAAAATGAAATTTGATTTACTTAAATATTAAAACTAGCCAGTAAACAGAACACGATCGAACAAAAATTTGAATAGAGCATCGCTCACCTTTTTGTCTTTTGAAATAAATTAAACCACGATAGAAATTTTCAGACCTACATCTTTAGATCCATGTTTCACTTTTTGATTTGACAAAAATTTTCCAGTCCAGTTAAAAACCATTCATAGCCAATAATTCCGTAATGATGGTTATCCATATTTACGCCATTTTGGCAATGCTTTCACATGCGTCAGGTCGAAACTTTATAGATTTTCCTTTTAGGCACGTTTACACAAACTCAGATTTAAACACTGAACCTGTCAAAACAAACAGCACAAAGCGAACAAAAAAATTGATTATTGGTTATTGATCATGTTTTTGGTTTCTTCTTAAGAAAAATTCAACCAGAAAAGAGATCATCCGTTCAGACCTATCTTTTTACTTCAATATTTTAGGTTTTGATTTGAAAAAATCTTCTGATTTTTTAATAGGTTTACAGTGTTCTTGCCAGAAAACAAATTTAAAGGACCATAAACTCATAGTAGGGGGCCAGGAGGTTGGCGAAGACCATAAAAACGGCCTGCCGACAACACTGGTTTAGCCTTTAACGCAAATAATTCTACAATAGTGATTGGTTATATTTAAGATATTTTGGCAATGCGTCAAACTGTTCGAGGGAAACATAGATTTAGCCTAAAAGTGTATTCATAAAAAATGAAATTTAAGTTACTTAAACACCAATTCTGACCAAATAAACAAAAAAATGAAACGATTTATTTAAATCCAATAATGTTTATACAGTGAGAGCAACAATGGTTGTCCGAAAAAAACTACTTTCCACTGCTGGTTATACCAATACTTACATCTAATGTACTCCAATTTGTTTTTGTCAAT
>JAHWXV010033981.1:0-12833 GCA_024586415.1 Phrixothrix hirtus
AAATTGGGCATTTTAGAGAAAAAACTACGAATCAGCGTTTTATTTGGACTTAGGATGCGTTTTCTGTATTTATAGAAGCCTAGTTCTTTTTGAAATTTCTTTTACGAAGGGTACCCAAAACTTTAATCTTCAATAACGATTTGACCACAATCACGCCAACTAATATTAATATTATCTTTAGCTTTACTTGTTGGTGGCTTTTTCATCTCATTAGACGATGAGTATTTAGTAGTACGATGACTACTGTACCTAAACATTTATTTCATTATACTTAAAAATATGGAGTCTTCTGGATTTTCTCAAGAATTCAAAGATGACTGGGTTTTGTTTTCACCTTAAACTTTTTGGGACAAACTGTGCATACTATTTTACGTGTAAATTTGTCGTACTATTTATGGCCGTTTTTACTAATACCTTCATTTTAGGTTTTATTACATGAAAACTTTATTTTTTATGGCTATTATGCATCCACGTGGCTAGACGTGAAGACTAAAACAAAACGATAAAGATGGCATGACAATCACTACTACACTACCGTCATTGGTATTTACACCCTTTTATTTGTTCATTTCAAAATTCAGCACTCTAATTGATTTATTTAAATAATATTATGTTCCTGGATCATCTCTTGACAGAATGTGTTACAACAATTTTAATTAACAAATGTAATAAATAAATGGATACATTTCATTTAGGTGAATTTATAAATGTTAGTGGGTTCAAGCGTTTGAATTTCGTGTCTTTCCGCAACTGATGTGCATCAATCCCGTTCGTTTTAAGGTTGGATTGCGTAGAAATCGTTCTGAGTTAGCAGCTGTGTTTGTCATCCTGAAAGTCAGATAAGACAGTGATTTTCGATCATTCTAATTAAAAAATTCTAAAATTTTTCGCTAAGCAAATCCACTATTTATAAGTTTCTGCTTTGATTAGAAACTTTGTTTTTGCGGACTATCACGTGCATATTCTAAATCAAACCTGTTTAACCCAAAGTTAATTATGAATTGATAATGTAAAATTTGATATTCTTTTGAAATAACGTTTGTTTCGTTAAGCAAGTACAGAGTAAGTATGTTTGTTTAACCTTTTGCACCGTTCTTTAGACTTATCATTAATATGTTCGATTTTTTATTGTTAATAAATCTAGGTACAGATCGTTAACCGTTGGTTATACAAGGCTGTTAGAATTTTTATAATAAATATAAATGTTTATGGAGGCCTTTCGTAGGGATTTTCTTATAATACATCATGAACTATTTTTAATTACTTTTCCAAAGGTGTAGTAATAAAATTAAAGCAGGAAATAATATTACGTAAGCATGTGAGTTATTAAAGTTGTAATAGTACATTTACTAAATTAATTTTAAAATCGATGATTGTTCTATGAGTTCTTCGATTAACTTTTACGTAAGTTGAATCGGTTAACAATAATACTTAAACCATTGAGCAATCACACACCTAAAAACTTGACTTATTCCAGGTTTAATTATTTCAACTGCTTCAGGATTAAAGCCAGAACTTTTAGGTTATATTAAAAGACGAAAGGATATTTCAATATTTTAATAATAATTGCTTGTTTTATGGTGAAATCTAATTTGAAAATCAAATATGTTTGGACGGGTTACAAATCCTTCTTCAGCGAAATGGAATTTTGTTTTATAAAAATATTAAGTGTGAAACATAGTTTGTTACCATTTTTTTTTATGAAATATCAAAAAATGAAGAAAAAAAAGCCAAATGAGCGAAATATTAATATCTAAGCATTTTATAAAAATTATATTAATGATAATGATGAAAATAATGATATTAATATTTCGCTCATCTGGCATTTCTTTTTTTTTTTCATTTTTGATATTTCATAAAAAAAGGTAACAAGCCATGTTTCGCACTTAATATTTTTATAAAACAAAATTCCATTTCGCTGAAGAAGTCTTTGTAATCCGAAACGTTTGAGAATATTTGATTTTCAAATCAGATTTCACATAAAACAAGCAATTCATTAAAATATTGAAATATCCTTTCGTCTTTTAATATAGCCTAAACATTCTGGCTTTAATCCTGAAGCAATTGAAACAATTATCATCAATAAGCCAAAAACAAACTATCTTGTAACTAATCGTATTCCAGGTTTATGGAGAATTTTTAGCACTGTCCAAGTATTGTCGCTAAAATTCGATGTCATTCCAGACACACTATTTAAGCAGCTAGAAACTTAAGCCACTTAAGAACATTAAGTAAATAAATCAACTACTAACCTCAGTCTCGAGAAGATTATTATTTTTATAAGGTAACTTACATTAACTAGTTTCGAACTTAAAAAAAGTTCATCATCAGAATGCTGGTATATTAATTTTGGTTATAATCAGGTTAAAAAATTTTAAAACAACATACATTAAATTATAATAATTTTTGGATAACGATGCCCGTTTTGATAGAAGAACAATGAATGACTCAAGTCAAGGCAATTCATTCATTGTTCTTCTATCAAGACGGGTATCTTTAATGTGTGTTGTTTTAAAAATTTTTAAACTAAACCAGAATTAATATACCAGCATTCTGATGATGACTTTTCTTAAGTTCGAAACTAGTTAATGTAGGTTACTGTATAAAAATAATAATTTTCTTGAGACTAAGGTTAGTAATATTATTATCGTCTCAATTTGGGAATTATGGATCCTTTATTAATTTATAACTTAAGAACAATTTTCAACTTTATTGCTTTAGTGACGCGCAACCTGGTGCATAGTGACATTCCCGCCAGTGACAATTTTTTGCATAGCACGTTTTAATTTTAGTTTACTTAAAGCAAATTTGGTAAACATTTAGGAGTTTCTTGGGTTTCGTTGTACAGTTTAGATACAAACATTTCTACTTTCTGGTAGCAACGATCTATGTTTTATTCATATTGTTAACTTATTCCAGCTATATTTTAATTAAAAAGTGCAATTACGAGACGCTACTGCAATTTTATTTTAGTTTATTGTATAACTTTCCTTTAATAAATTTGCATAGTTAATATTTATTTTTACTATCGCGTCTTTTCGTCAAAATTTTAATCACCAAGTGAAATAATTACTGGACAGTTCTTAAAATAATCTAAAATTTTTTCTTAAGTTCTCCAAGGTGGCTTAACGAATTTTTCACGTTCAAAAATATGTTTTACAAATTTTCTATTTAATTCACCGCTGCTGAAAATGTTAGTTATTGTAAATACTACTACATAACAAAAGTTTTTAACTGGAAATATTTTTAAAACACAACGATCTATGTTTTATTCATATTGTTAACTTATTCCAGCTATATTTTAATTAAAAAGTGTAATTACGAGACGCCACTGCAATTTTATTTTAGTTTATTGTATAACTTTCCTTTAATAAATTTGCATAGTTAATATTTATTTTTACTATTTTAAATTATAATTAAAATTATTGATTCTTGGTGATACTGTTTGTGTACAAGGTAGATTAATCAAACAAATATGTTTGTGAAGTTTCACAATACTTTGGTAATATTTTTACCTCAGTATTGAACACGATCAAGTCGGGAAGCGCTAAAAAATTGTGGAATTTCACAAGCGTTTTATTTAATTAATTCAATTTATATAGTTAAGTATGTTCCACCAAGTACGCGCACCGAAATCATTAATTTAATTTTGTTTATTTTTAAACCCGTAATATTTATTAAAATCTCATACGTTTTAACCATCTTGAGTTTAAGTAATTATACATCATTTATTAACATGTTCGCTGACGCCATTACGAATGTTAGAAATAAACTTGTGAATATTCTTTATGACAAAGTTTTCAGAAATAAAAAAAACTAAGAAGGTAGTTGCTTCCGTTTTTCTGCGCCAATCAAAGTGACCACACCTGTTGGTCTCTAGCAAAGGGTTTTTTAACTGAAATTAAATCAATTGTAACCCATAGTAATAGGTGATTTTAGTTTCAAAGTAGTACCGAAACACATTGTGGTTATTGATTAAGGTTTGGTTCACAACTTCTGAAATTAATTTATGAAGGATGTGGGGAAGTACCGCATGTTACGACTTCTGCGAATTTTTTTTATCGAAGGGTTAAAAATCCCGTTCCATCATCCATCGTTCGCATGAAATTAGGTAAACCGAAGAGTCAATTTCATTATACATGCAACTCATTTTATTAAATATTAACGAACCTAATATTTAACGAGAATATTTGCGTAAAGCAACAAGATTCCTGTAACGATTATTATAATAAACGCCATTGTTAAACGAAACTACTGTTTGAGTAACTATTTAATTAATTCCGAATTCCATCGCAAGTACAATCAACTGGAAAGTGTTCAAGTAGGGTTTCGATTGGAATTAATTATAGTGATATGTTGTAGAATGAATAAACTTGTCGGCAGGCCCAATTGACTATACATACAGACCGTATTATGACATATGTTTGCTATAAACCACATAATGTTCTATTTATTTATCATTTTTACTGAATGTGTTCGTTTATATGTTACACTTTCGTTTAATTGTTAGTAACTATATGCAACCAGATTAAGATAAAATTGGTATGAATTGAAGATATTTTGTATAACGCTGAAATTGTGGAAGTTTTCCGTCAAGAATTCCTGTTTGTTTTATGGAAATACATATACACACCTTGTTATAAGCTATGAGCAGGTTCTTTTGTCTATTATTATACCTTTATTAAAAAAACATGGTATGCATTAACGTTAACAAATACTTCGTATACAGGATGGTCTGAATGTTGTTAACATAGGTTATCGAATCGAATCTAACCTCCTAAATTCACTGAACTAAGACCAACATGGTTTAATGTCGAGTTGTGCCGTCAAATTGTATCTAATTAAACATAAAAACTAGTTTATCTGAATTTTTCTGTATTTTGTACATTCTTGTTATTTTTATCTGCATTATTTGCTATACATAATAACCAAGACTATGCATTTTTCTTTTTATACATTTACTTAAAATATTCAAGTTTTCTTATTTGTCTCGACATTATATTATAACCGAAATTATTAATTAAATATAAAAATTTAGACTTACAAAGTTGCAAAATATATTTTTACGTACGTGCACAAATATGTTTTACTAAGAAACATTTACTTGCGTTTATTTGGAACTATTAATATTTATTTTTCAGGTATATTACGTTCTAGCGAAGAATTCCATTGTTTTAAACAGTTCTACCTACATAAAATACAAAAGTGTAAGCAACCAATGGAGTTGATATTATGTAATACTGAGCTACTTTAAGAAGTCTAGAATTTAAAAAAGTTTTTGACACATGTTTTTATATAAAAGAAAACTCTCGAATAAAAGCTGATGGTTTTTGAGGACGCAATATTTGCAAAATAGAAGCGCACGTAAAAACTTAAAATTAACTCACATACTTGGTTGAAATCTTACGAATAGCGCTTTCTGGTAGAAAATGAAAATACTGTTATTTCAAATGTTCTTAATTATATTATAATGTAATTAAAGGCCAACATTTCTGTCTTAATTAAAATCACGAAAGAAACAAAAAGCCAAAGTTATTTCAAAAGGCCTTAATTAATTAAGTGGGATCTCAAGATAAGTAGAATGTTTACAATTACAAAGCAATTTTTCGGTAAAAAGGATTTAATAGCAAATTCAAAAATCCTTAATTAGTTTTTAGTTTCAAAATAGAAATATATTTGTTCTTTCTATTAATGTGAAATGAGTACGGTTGTTTTACAAGTAAAGAAGGATAATAAGGTTCGTGTATAAATATTCCTACATCCCACAATGACGCAATTTTAAAATTTTGATTTCTGTATTAATTTTTAAGTAGTTTACAATATTTCCTAATTATTGCTCAATTTATTTTACGGGCGAACCTCTTATTAATAGTATCAAGAAAATTAGAAGAATTTGCTAAAAAGGACATGGTAGAATTTTAATAAATGCAAATATTATAAATAGAGAATTTCTAAAATTTCTCATAATTACAAAAAGGATAAACGAAAAGTTTTAGAACCAAAAATATTAATTTTAACGTTGTTATATCAAAAGTTACCAATCTGTACAATACTCAATAGGATACTTATAATTTGCATTTTAATTTGATCAATTATGCATGCAAACCTCTAGGTAATATTTTGTCAATATTTACTACAAACAATAATATTGATCTGTATAGTTTCAATAAAGTGAAATCCTTAATATTGCAGAGCTATTAGTACACCATGTAAACAGAGTTTCGATATTATTTGCCATATTTAGATGAAAAATTTAAAACCAATTCAAATACAGACGCGTAAATCTAGCATACATTAAGAACTTTAATTTCGTAATCTTTCAATTTTAATGTCATGCAGGTTATACAAAAATTTAAATATGAAAGGTCTTTAAAGTGGTCACTTTGATGAAGCTTTTACTGTATATATTACCATAGTTCCATCTTTACTGAATCTCTTATGTAGGTAGCATGGAGTAGTGATAATATAATCGCGTCTTTTCGTCAAAATTTTAATCACCAAGTGAAATAATTACTGGACAGTTCTTAAAATGGTCTAAAATTTTTTCCTAGGTTCTCAAAGGTGGCTTAACGAATTTTTCACGTTCAAAAATATCTTTTACAAATTTTCTATTTAATTCACCACTGCTGAAAATGTTAGTTATTGTAAATACTACTACATGACAAAAGTTTTTAGCTGGAAATATTTTTAAAACACAAATTAGTCTTATCACCAATTGAAATTAATTGTTAATTTCTTTAGCGACCTATTCACTAACAGCCATATTTGTATTTCCTAATCTAAATTGTAAGCGTAATGTTTTTTGACGATTTCTACAAAACACAGGTACAATATCACATGTATCCTAGCCAAATTAATGAACTAAAGATACTACCGAAGTTCATCGATTATTTCGTATCATCCTTTATATAAGTATTGCTAAAATAAGAGATATACTTTAGGTTTGATATAGTGTGACAAACTTTAATCATAAACACGGGGCTAGTTCTAGACTAAGAGAAAATTTTCCATTGTAAAAACTTCTTTGTCTTTTAAAGAAATGCAATTGGAAAGGGATAATTATTTCTTTGACAGTGTTTGCGACAGTAAAATGCGTCACTGTAAAAAACAACAAATAAGCAATAATAATATTAGGTACCGTCATATCTTCCCTATAGGTTCAAATTGTGAGTCACTATAAAATTATTTGTCTAGATTAAAATGTACATTTTAAATGGATTTAGGTTTTCATACGTTAATGTTAAATTATGATCCTGATTTTCCTTTGTTTTATTAAAGCATGTTGAAGTTTATTGGTAATGTCAATGCCCTTCAATGCTGCGATTAAGTTGTTCTTTTTCGTGTGTACACTAGCTTTAATTTTAAGTCGGACATCGCGTTATGTATTTTTCTGCTTATGGAAAGACATTGTTCTTATTTACGACCAAGGAATCGAATAATTCCTTTACAGGTGATTTAGACGTTTTCCAGATCTCATTCTACAGTAAAACTGCACTAAATTAAAATTCGAGATAACCCAAACTATTTTTGGAAAAACTTTTTGAGGCAAAACGAAAAAATGAAATGACCTTTATTAAATATCACTTAATTTAAAATGTTATTGTTCCTTTTAATTAAGTTATTTATACAAAAAAAGAAAATGGCGAATAATTGGTTTTTAGTTAGAATAATTAACCTTACAAAAACAACTTTTATTACGAAAATTTGACGTACACTGATATTATCGCTCTACTGGCTTTATAAATGCCTCTTAATCCCGAAGTCTTTTAATTAAACAGTGACTGAATCCCATTTAGTCCACATCACAAATTGTAAAACATTCACACGCTGATATATGATTTATTGAAAAAATACAGTTCAAGGTTTTATATGACCTATGTACGCTGTGTTAAATTACGAGGGCGGTCTGATAATTAACCGGTTTCCAAGAGATGGCGCCACTGATCACCGAATGTATAACATTTCTATCAAATACAATCTGTTAGTAGGCCGCATGCAAATTTTTAGCTCTATATGTCATTTGGTTTATGTTTAACAGCCATAAAAAACGAACAACTTGATATTGTGTTAAAATAATGGATAAAAACGAATTTCGTGCATTGATTAAGCATTGTTTTTTGCATGGAAAAACCGCGAAAGAAACAAAGGAAAAGCTTGATAAATATTATGATTATTGCTTTGCAGAATTTAAACGTGGTCGTACAAGCACAATTGATGAACATCATTTAGATCAACCAATCGAAGTGACCACCAAAGAAATGATCGATAAAATCCATGATATCGTTTTGGAAAATCTACGAGTGAAAGAGCGTGAGATAGCTGACATCGTAAAAATCTCAAAAGAACATGTGGGTAACATTTTGCATGAATATTTACATATGAAAAAGCTGTCAGCAGGATGGGTGGCGCGTTTGTTGACAATCGAACAAAAACGCAATGGTGTGGTCATTTCAAAGCAATCTTTGGCGATGATTTAACGTAATACAGATGAATTTTTGCGTAGATTCATAACCGCAGATGAAACATGGATCCCACCACTATTCACCTTAAACAAAAAAACAACAATCAAAACAATGGGTTGAAGCTGGTTCAAGTGCACCGAAGAAATCAAAAGTGGTTACATCAGCTGGAAAGGTTTTGGCGACTGTTTTTTGGGATGCACAAGGTGTCATGGTCATCGATTAGCTTAAAATGCAAAAAACAATCACGGGAGATTATTATGTAGCATTACTGGACCGATTGCACGTTGAAATAAAGAAAAAACGGCCATTTTCATCATGGCAACACACCAGTTCACATATCATGGAAAACTCAATAGGAATTGGATGAACTACGTTACGGATTGCTTCCGCATCCACCATATTCTCCTGATCTAGCTCCTTGTGATTACTTCCTGTCCCCAAACCTGAAAAAATGGCTTGGTGGAAGGAGATTCAAATCAAATGAGGATGTTGAATGGGAAACTGGTGCATATTTTCGAGGACTTGATAAATTGTACTATAAGGATAGCCTAATGAAACTGGAAAAACGTTGGGCTAAGTGTATCGAGCTAAAATCAGACTATGTCGAGAAATAAAATGAAATTTTGAAGAAAAAGTTGTGTTCTCATGTTTAAACCGGCCATTTATCAGACTGCCCGCGTATGTTCATTGAGTGCAGACAAAAATCCAAATTTTTTCTTTTCTGGCTATACGTAAATCTTACTTTAAAACTGCAAGCAAGCAAGGATTTTTTAGTAAAAATCTGGTTATGGTTTGTGTAATGAGACACGTTTAAAATTATATATTTAGTTTTTGTGCACGCACACCTAAAAATAAATAAAAACGGATTATTGGTTTCTACTGAACGAAGTTAGTATAGGAAATATTTTATTGGAGTTGCTGAAATTTGATACTAATGAAAAAAATGTATTCCAAGATATTTATTTTGATGATATCATGCAATTGAGATAATTACGTGTCTAGACTTACGTATTCTAGTGATTCTCAAAACTGGATATTTCCTCGTGTTTCCAAAAAGGGCTTTACTTGACTTCAATACGTTATGAATAGACGCGGTTAGGTAGTCCCAGTTGTCGGGGTATTTCAACTTCGCCCTGTACATGCATAGGAGTAATGAATTTAATATTTTCAGTAATGTTTAAATGTTAAATTGCAAGGTTTCTTTGCGAATTTTCAATTAAGCAGCGAGAAAACGGTTTTACCCGCAAGGAATCATGTAAGTTTCGGTTTTAAAAATGAGAAGGCAGCGCGAGTGATAAAATAACTATGTTCTGAAAAAGTAATATTTTTGGGATGAACAATAAAATTTTGGTTGATATTTTAAGTAGCTTGTGGACAATTGATTCTTCAAACGTAGGCAAATTAAATTCGGAAGTTCTTTCACCTTCAACGGTCTATTCAATTGTTTGATGCCGTATTCGACATTCTTCTTTGACTTAATTCAATCCTATTGACTTTTTGAAGTTTCCTACGAAGGCGTCGATGCCCAAGTTATCAACAAAATTCAGCCAGGTATTTAAGAAAGTTTAAATTTGAAAACTATTTTGCTTACATATCTTAATATTTGCTATAAAAACGGTAACTATTACAAAAGATTTGACTTGTTGGGTGATCAATGATTCACCCAAAATTTGAATAACATGTAGCATAAAAATCAAGTTATGAATGAATTAGAATTTTCGCATAATTGAAACAATATTTATCCAAGTGTGTCCGATCTTGTTGAATTTTGACATGCTTACATTACAAACTAATATATTCCAATTTTACTTAGATATTTTTTTGTTCATTTTAAAATGTCAGTCTAGCAGGACCAATTAGCAACTGCCAAAGTAGGGAAAAAGATTTTGTGAACAATGAGAAAGTTTCTAGACTTAAAAATTATTTTCAGCATATAAGGGGATTAAGTTTGATGATCTTTTTTTAAATCTGAAATAGTACTTTTTCTTATTGGGAAAGTTGAAGTAGCTCGTGGACTATTGATTCTTCAAATGTGAGCAAATTAAATTCGGAAGTTCTTTCACCTTCAATGGTCTATTCAAATGTTTGATGCCGTATTCGACATTCTTCTTTGACTTAATTCAATCCTGTTGGTTTTTTGAGGTTTCCTACGAAGGCATGGATACTCAAGTTGTCAACAAAATTCAGCCAGGTATTTAAGAAAGTTTAAATTTGAAAACTATTTTGCTTACATATCTTAATATTTGCTATAAAAACGGCAACTATAACAAAAGATTTGAAGTGTTGGGTGATCAATGATTCACCCAAAATTTGAATGACATGTAGAATAAAAATCAAGTTATGAATGAATTAGAATTTTCGCATAATTGAAACAAGATCTATCCAAGTGTGTCTGATCTTGTTGAATTTTGACATGCTTGCAAACTAATATATTCCAATTTTACTTAGATATTTTTTTGTTCACTTTAAAATGTCAATCTAGCACGACCAATTAGCAACTGCAAAAGTATGGAAAAAGATTTTGTGAACAATGAGAAAGTTTCTAGACTTAAAAATTATTTTCAGCATATAAGGGGATTAAGTTTGATGATTTTTTTAAAATCTGAAATAGTACTTTTTCTTATAGAGAAAGTTGAAGTAGCTCGTGGACAATTGATTCTTCAAATGTGTGAGCAAATTAAATTCGGAAGTTCTTTCACCTTCAATGGTCTATTCAATTGTTTGATGCCGTATTCGACATTCTTCTTTGACTGAATTCAATCCAGTTGGCTTTTTGAGGTTTCCTACGAAGGTATCGATGCCCAAGTTGTCAACAAAATTCAGCCAGGTATTTAAGAAAGTTTAAATTTGAAAACTATTTTGCTTACATATCTTAATATTTGCTATAAAAACGGTAACTACGACAAAAGACTTGAATTGTTGGGCCATCAATGATGATTCACCCAAAATTTGAATAATGTGTACAATAAAAATCAAGTTATGAACGAATTGGAATTTTCGCATAGTTGAAACAATATCTATCCAAGTGGATCCGATCTTGTTGAATTTTGACATACTTACAAACTAATATATTCCAAATTTTGTTGAATATTTTTTTTGTTCACTTTAAAATGTTAGTCGAGCAGGACGATTTAGCAACTGCCCATAGTAGGGAAAAAGATTTTATGAACAGCGAGAAAGTTTGTAGACTCAAAAATTATTCTCAGCATATAAGGGGATTAAGTTCGATGATCTTTTTTAAAATTTGAAATAGTACTTTTTCTTATTGTGGAAGTTCAGTATAAATTAAATTATATTGAATTTTCCTAGGTTCATTTTGAATATTAACACATAGTTAATTGGAGTATAGACTCTTTAAGCTTAGATACTTGGATATGTCCTCATTGGGAACAGGTAAGTCACATTTTGTATATTTTATATTTAGATTTCTATGCAAACTGTAATTTTTATTAAATCCGAAATAAACACTTGCCTAAAATATCGTAGGTCTATCATTTTTGTGAAAAAAGGTATAGATTTAGTTGACCTAGGATTTCTTACGTATTTCAAAATTGGTTTCAGATTGTTGATTACAGTGTTCCTTCTCATATCAAAATAAAACAAACTGCACATATTTGCCCTATTTTCTGCAAATTGGTTACTTTCAGGTAGTATTTTATGCTAGATTTTTACAGGCCTAATAAGAATTTCTGATTGTTACAGGATCGGGAGGTACTGACATATTTTTGTCAAGAAGATTTCTTTTTGATAAAATGAATACGTCTTTCGCCGATATCTAAAGCTTTTAGGAGTTTTTGCCACGTTTTCATGTTATTGGCACCTACGTGTGTCGGTAACTTAGATAGCTAAGTGGCTGAAATCTGTCCAGAAATCGCGGGTTCGATCCACGCCCGGGAGAATTTTTTTTCAAAAATGATTATCTCATTCATCCTCACACTTTTTCTTATTATTGAATAAAAAATCGTTGTTTATAAGTTAAGTAAATTAATTGATACGTTTATCACCGCTCTTTTTTCAGACCAACCACTATGGAATATGATAGAACAAACGATGATCATAAAGCAATTTCGTAGATGTGGTGAAAGTGCTACTTATATCATTTTATTGTAAAGTTAAAATGTACTTTAATATGATGTAAGAATTTTTCTAATGTTACTTCATAAAATCTAAATAAAACAACGCCCAACTTGCATTAATGTTACGTTACCGTAAAACAGTTGATTCTTCAACGAAATTCGGAGTAAAATAACTTGTGTAAACAGTACATAAACTATTACATGTTATACCTTTTCGAAAAGTTTGCTTTATGCGAATTTCGATACAACTGTTAATTTATTAATTAAAATAGTTTTTACCAGATTAAACGACTTT
>JAHWXV010034004.1:0-12136 GCA_024586415.1 Phrixothrix hirtus
GTAAATAACTAATTGCACTTAAGAATGGATTTTCCTATTACAAAACAATTAATTTGTGTTTCAAAATTATTAGCAGAAAATTTATAGACAAAGTTAATTAATTATAATGATGAATTAGAACTAATTTTGCTGTAGAAAATAAATATCAGAACGCAAAGCAGCAGTTCGCAGGTCCCAAAACGTAATGAGCTTATGCCATCTTCGGCGGATGCCAGTAGAAAAGTTAAGATAAACTGACCTGGATGGTAGAAGTTTTCAGAGGAAAACGGATTCTATCCTTAATATCTCAAAATCATCGTCTCAAGGTTGCGGAACGGGTGTTTTTCTCAAAACCGTTGGTCGTCATACCAGGGCCGTAGAGAAGCAGGCCAAAGAGCGGATCTAGTATGGAAGAACAGCAGGTCGACCATGGCGACAGGGAACCCTCTAAGCGGAACCTCAGGCTCATCCAGAAGCAATCGGCGGCGTTATAAGCATATCAGCGAATTCCCAAACTTAACGGGCATTTTAAATCCCATACTTAAAACACTGGAAATAAATAAAGAAAGAAAAATCGATTAACCAACCTTGCACATTACTAAGGGATGCCTACTCACCCTAAAAATGTAAATGTTTCATCTCAAGAAGTAGATTAAACCACAAAGGTTGTCGTAACTAGACGGAGCAGAAACAATAATGTGCGTCTTTCACCAACAATTAATACACAATGCTTTTTGGCACGTGACAGGATCAGATAACAATACTTGCAAATGCAAATCACAAAAGACGGAGTTAGGCAACCAAAAGCACATCTGAAAATTAACGACGCGAAAGCAGACGCAATCTGCAAAAATCAGTTGATCTCAAAAAAAAACTGCTACAATATACATACCTAAAAATGGAAGAATCACTTTTTGTAAATGAAATTGAGGAAATGAAAAATGCAAAAATGAATTTCGGTAATTATAATCATCATATAAATGTGTTTAGAAATAATTTTGGTGAAAATGTGGAACAACTTACAAATAAGCACAGATAATTCATCATGATTGTTTAAAAATTCTAATATCGCTATTTTTTTGCTGGTTATTTATTTTCATTGTATTCTGTCACGAAAATACCAGAAATTATTAAATAAAACACACATATTTCATTTATTCACCAAGATTTATTGGTTCGCCTTCAAAGTAGGGTCCATTTGAAGCAACACACATATACCATCATTTTTGCCAATCTTCAAAACATTTCTTATAGGTGCTTTCTGGGATGGCCTTCAGTTCACACACCGATTTCTGTTTTATGGCCTCAATTGACTGAAAACAGATACCCCGAAGTGGCAACTTCAGTTTTGGGAAGAAGAAGAAGTCATACAGTGCCAAATCTGGTGAATATGAAGGTTGTTCAAGTACATTTGTTAAGCTTTTAGTAAAAAAATCGGTCACAATTGTCGCTTGGTAAGATAGTGCATTATCATTGGGTAAAATCCCAGAATTATTCATTCACAAATTTGGCCATTTTTTGCGGAACAAATTGTGGAACAAATTCATAGTGCACATCACAAATATCGAAGAAAACAATGAGCATCACCTTCACTTTTAAGCAGCTTTGGCGTGGTGTTTTTCGTTTCAGCTCATTTGTTCTTCTCAGTTCTGATGCTTGTTGGCTTGTTTGCATATCATACTCATAGACCCATGTCTTATCACCAGTTATGATGTGCACCATGAACATGACGTCAGAATTGCAGCAATCCAGGATGCTCACAGAGACCTGCTCGCGATAGCATTTTTGTAGAAAATTCAGGTCATTTGGAACAAGTCTTGCTGTGATGTGTCTCATGCCCAAATTATTGACTAAAATCAAACAAACGGATTTATAGGACATGTTAAGCTCATGTGCTACCTCTTTTAAGCTGGAATGACGGTTTTTGAGTACAATTTCCTTCACTTTTTTGATGTTATCTTCAGTGAAACTTGTCAACGGGTGTCTAGAACAAGGAAAGTCTTCAACGACTTCTCGACTCTCCTTGAAGGCTTTGTACCACTCATATCCATGGATATTGATAGTGCTGAATCACCATAAGCCTTCTGCAACATCTTCAATGCATCAGCACATGAAATTTCATTCATAACACAAAATTTAAGACAAATTTGTTGTTCAATATTTTCACTCATTGAAAAAATCGGCATGCACTACTGACATCGACTGATTTAACCAGCTGTTGTAAATACACTGGTTGACAGATTCCACTCTAACTTGGTGTTATAATTAAGAACAGTTGTACCAACCTGGGGAAAAAGATTTTCATACCTCTGACTATCACCGGCAGTTTAAATCGACAATTCCCAGTACTTTTTTGACAATGTATATACAACCCAAAACTTCCAATAGCAAGCTGGTATTTAACATACATTTGAACTAAAAACGATGTTGCTAAATTAATCACTTGTCTTGGTGGTTGAGAATACTATCATAACAAAACGTTTGTAATGTAACCCTTCATGTTTTAGCATATACATGTAATTATGAATGAAGTTGAGAATAGCATCTCAGATATTTTGAAATTTTTACATTTCTTTATCAATTTTATTTAGAATTTCTGATATTTTTCTTTTTATAATGAAAACTTTGGTAACAAATTATTATGTGTATTGTGTCAGATATTTTGAAATTTGCAGTAGTAGATTAACTGCCTATGCCCTAGACATCTTCAGTACAAATTAATGCCATTCTATATAACACTGCCAATATTTAAATATAATGATGTGTTGCTGTGGCAAAAGGAAATTATTTCTTGGTGGTTGTATGTGCCCAACATATGGCAGTCAATCTGTTAAAACAGGTATTTGTTAATTTCTGAAATAGTTTATTTTAGCTTTAGTTAAGGGTAGTTTCTTGCTAATGTATAAGTAATAAAACCTAAATATAAATACTTCAGACAAATTATACATGGTGTCCTAGAAATAAGAAGCATTATTTAACATACATATATAGGATCCTTAGAACAAGAATTTTGCAAATTTTCATGTAAAAATTCATTACAAATACAGACCTGTAATAACCTACATTCAGTTATAAGTTGTATTTGACACAAAAACCTTGTTATGTTTGTTTTAACCCGCAGAAGTATTTTTGTTTAAAATTTCATTTTTTTATATGACAGATTGCCTTTTTAGCACACTCTGAGCAGATATTACTAAAAACATTTTTCAAAATTTTTCACTTTTTCATCTGCATATAGTGGTTAATATTTCGACCAAAGAATGTTTGGGGTCCACACCAACCCTTAAAATTCTTGGTTGATATTTTGACCACTTAGAAAAATCAACATTATAAAATAAATTTTAATATAATATAAATGCATCATAAAACATAAATAACACAAAAAAGAAAAAAATAACTATATAAAGTAGATAAAGAACGTAAATGTAGTATAAAATGAATATAAACATAAAAAAAAAATACTATATATATTTTTCCTTTTACAGTTTTTAAATTCATATTAATTGAATCATACCTCTGTAAGTACTTCATTATTACAGACCTGTGCACAGTTTTATTAACATAAAAGCACCAATCAGTTAAACACAGTGTAAATGGGCACAATTTGCGATTTACTTTTTATTATTATTGGTCACTGACATTTAAAAAGGTGTTAATTTTACAGTCTTGTTTTTATGTGTGCTTCGAAAGTTAAAATAAACACGTACAATTCTGCTCTACTACGGAAATGTTTATTTAGTAAGAAACACATGTGCATAGTCGACTCGTCATTATTTAAAAAAAAGGAAATTTTAGTATTCGTATTGCTTTTAATTTTACGTTTATTAGGGTGTCTGTAGGGTCTGCTTTCATTCCTAAAAAGGGAAACACCCTGTATTAAAAATAAAATCAGTTGATTAAGTAAAAATGTGAACATATTATTTTTAAAATTAAGAAGTTAAATTAATCTTGATAAAAAGAAACTGCCAATACCGGAAATTTGTTATTTTTGTTAATAGATTGCATTCAGAATTGTTTACAGAGATGTTTTTATGATTAAAAGCATTCATTAAAATTATTATTTTATACTAATTTGTGCCTTGTCTAATGGACCATATGGAAATCTGAAATTTTATTATGTTATAGGATTCATAATTATGTAGATTATAGACATTTTAGACAGTTTAATTACAAAATATTGGTTTAAATTCTTTATTAATAATTGTATTTGTCATTATGTATTTGTCATTAGTTTACTGACTTGTGTTTGGGATAACCACTAATAACTATCAGTAATCGGAATACATCATCAAAACTGTAATGTATACAATAAACCAAATGGTGATTAAAATAGTCGAATAATTTAATGAACGGCTATAGTCGTGTAGATTAACATACACGACTGGACTGAAAACTTTAATTGCAAATATTTTAAAAACTATACAATTTAGTTACATAATTTATAAGCATATTTTATCATACATACATACCAAGGTTTATCTGCTGTTAATGTAATACTGTTTTATTTCCTGTACACCCTGTATTTATACCTAATTTAACTGACAATTCTGAGAGTTTAAAATATTTATTGCTATTATTTGTATATATCATATTCCCATTGGAATACATATTCCTATAATTAAAAATATAGGTTTAATCTATAAAATCTTCTAAAATAGTTATAAAAATTAGTTCTTTTGGATTATATTCATAATTAACATCAATTTACCCCCTTTTTAAAGGAGGCGACCCATTTTTGATGGTATCATAAATAAAGGTAAGTTTCTGTAAATCAGTCTACCCTTTAGTCATTTTAAAAATGAATATTAATGACCATTTATTACAAAATATGTTTAATGTTTACATTTTAGCAGAAATAGTTTTCTAAATGCACTTAAAACAATAGCATGTTCACATTTTATGTTAAAATTTTACAGTTAAATATTAATATTAGTGTTTGTTAATATGTTGATTATAGTTGTTTCTGTTCTAAAAAATAGTCGGCTAACTAGATATCAATATCCTCTCATATATTATACTCACTCATGCTTGTAACACAAAATTCATATTCATTATTTAGAATAGTATATAAAATAGTATACAAAAATAATTATTAAATATACACAATGTATGACAAGAGTATGATCAAGCATGTAGGACATTATATGATCAAAATCTTCCAAGAAAATTAAAGATAAAATGTCTAATGTTTTCACACTAATATTCTTCCTACAGTAATCTTATTTATAGAAATTGCTACTGCATCCATAACCTAATTAAAAATTCTTTAGTTTTGAATTACCAAATATTATTGTAGGTTAGTAGTTTTTAATGTTTGCAAACTTTTAATTGTTTAACATTAAGTGTTGATTACAAGACTGTCATTATTTTTAAATTAGGATAAGATTGATATTTATAGTTAGTGTTGCATTTAAAGTAAATTAAACATTTTATTAGAACAATTTAGACTTCATACATTTTACAAATTCTTAGTTTAATGTAATTGCTTAATGGTTTAATTTACCGCAATAAAATATGCCAATATGCATTACAGTTTAGAAAAATATACAATGATCTTTCATCAATAGTTGAGTAATCTCTTTGTACATACATCTACTTTAAGGTATGTCGATTTTCAGAAATGATTGTAATTGAAAATTCAATTTTCATTTTATGAAATTAAAATATGAAAGATAAATTAAATACAATTATGAGGGCAAGCTCAATTTATTGAGAATAAGAAACATGGGTAATTTTTTTGAGAATTTATTTTTCAATATGTTCAAAGTAGTTCTCTTCAGTAATAATATACTTTACCATTCTTTCCTTCCATTGCTTAAAAGCCCTGCAGTTTTCTTAAGCCCAAAACACAACCAAAATTCACACATTGGCAGGTCTGGTGAGTATGGTGGATGCTGTATTACTTTCAGAAATAATTTTTTTTGAAGAAGGTAACTAAAAAAATTAATAAACACATTAAATTAAAATTCAGTTCTATAAAAAATAGAATTACTAAAACTTTGATAATATTATTTCCTCCCTTGTTTCTCGCATTCTGTAGAACAAGCTACAATATGTTCCAGGCACAGCCAGCATTTGCAAAATTTACAAAAATGGTGAGTCTTGTATCTTTTGCAATATTTGCAGTGATCTCTTTTGTTAGGTGATGGGTTAGGTTGACCTTCAGCTGTGCTTCCATAATGTTTTACTACAGCATTCCGAATATATGTATGTAGTGCTGATGTACACACCCTTAAAGATATGTACTCCTGTACCGTTTCCTTTTCCAGGGTTTTTATAAATAATCTCTCCTTTGTGGCTACAGAAGTAGAATTATTGTGTTTCAAGATCACAAATGCATTTATACTAGCAATATTCAACATTCCATAAAAAATTACTAACGGCCAATGTGTCGTATTTCTAGCAACATTGTAGGGTGAAGCCATTTTATCTACAATATTTATTCCGCAGTTCATTATATTATAAAATATATTAATTTCAGGTTTCTGGGACTGTTCGTCAACTTCATCAGTAAAACATTTTTTCCTTTTCGAGGTATATAGGAGACTAGAACCATTTTTTCTCCAAAGGCAAATATAAATGATTTAATGGGACTGTTTTTATGTTGGTCATAATATTTGGTATCTCTCGCTTGTTTGACTTGATTGTACCAACCATGGCAAGTCTGTGCTCTGATAGAAGTTTATGAACAATGCTACAACGATCCATTGTAATATTTCGTCCTGTTTTGAACAAATGTCGGCACATTCTCAAAGTAACAACTTCCATAGAGTTGTCTAATTTATAAGCTCCCTTAGGCTGTACTTCCATATGACTCGTATAAAAAGTTCTAGAATCCATGGTTGCGAAGACTTTGATATCATACGTTTTGTTTGTTCGGTATGTATACGTGAAAACTACATCCTTCTCAAAAAGGAAAAAGCATTTCATCCAGAGTTATGTATTCTCCAATAGCATAGCAATGTTTGCTATTTTCGGTGAATTGCTCAAAAACTTCTCTTATAAGGGCTAACTTATCTAATTTACACCTTTCAACTCTACTTTTCTGGTCATCGAAGCGCATGATCCTCAGTAAAAATGTAAACCATCTTTGGGACATTGTTGCTATAAAAAGTTCACTCCCTAATCCATCTTGCTCCCAAAATTCCTTCAAGTTTGTTTTAGTGCTGTGATTTAAACCCACTAAATAGAATCCATCTTGCTCCCAAAATTCCTTCAAGTTTGTTTTAGTGCTGTGATTTAAACCCACTAAATAGAGTAATCCAATAAACGCTCTCATTTCTGCAAATGTTGTCATTTTTATATCACTTTCATTCTTGTATTTTGCTTATATTTCTGCTATATAACTTTGTGTATTTAACTACAATATCAATAATGTTGCTAAATAAAGCATTCCAAGATTCGATTGGAGTTGTCACTTGCTTTGCTTCGCGGATAGGTCCTGGTAGATGGGATATGATGTTTTCCCTTCTAGTGCGAACGTTTTTAGAGGGAGCAGTTTTTCCCATTTGGTTCTATCCTTACCATAGCAATACAACTGGCAGTCGGTATCATCAAAATTAGTTTCCTCTGGAGGTATGTCATTTAGAGGATCCCCTTCTTGCTCGGACTTGCTATCATGATCACTAAATATTTGTAAGTCTTTCTGATCGATACTACTATCTGAGTCATGAATTTCTTCACTACTAAATGCATCATGCTCTGCTAGACTGGCTTCTTCTTCGGCAAGTACTTCCCCATAGAGAGCTCTAAGGCATGCAATTTCCCTTTTATATGGTTCCATCTAAAATTCTTATAAGTAAGTATAAATAAGATATAATATAAACATACACAAATAACCTATCTTACAATAAATACTAGTTCATAAAGAATATATAAAAAATGAGAAAAACTTAACTATGTTCACCATGTATTACTTTTGATCTTCTGTACCAAACTAAGCAACACCAATTGTCAAGGGAAATTTCTATATTATAATTCAATACACCTGTCACAGACATAAGCAGTTGTTGCACTATACGCATTACGATGATGGTGATCTATTAGGACAAAGATATAAATCACTCTGTAATAATAAAAAATTGCCATCACTTATAAAGGCTAATAGGTATCTTTTTAGTATTATGAAAGGTATCTAAAAGGGCAAAAAATAATAAAATACAAAAAAAGAATTATAGCGAATTATATGTACTGCTTGCATTGATAGACCACCGTCATGCATCGGAGTGTTAAAGGCAATTTGTGCTTTATGAATCAGTGCATTATACATATAAATCCTGTTAAAATGAAACAATTTTCCTTCAAGTGCTTTTTGCTATATCGGCATTGTGTGACATTCAAAGGAAGGTTAACTGTGATAATTTTTGTTTTTCTGTATTAAAGTCACAATATGGCACATAGCTCAGAAATATTTGTTAAATGCACAAAACATTTATAAAAATTTTGTTTTGTATAATCCTCGGAAATAAATAGATTTTGAAATTATACATTTCTTAATAATTAGATCAAAATGAAATATTTGTACTACAAAAAATTCTTATTCAATATATTATAAATGAAAAGAACTTGGATTAAGTCACTTGGCATTCTAACTAGGTATAATTTGGTTAATGCTAAGTATTGACTGAAATGACTGGATTAAGTTTGTAACTGTATCTGTACTAGAATATTTCACTGTAACTCTATTTGAGTGTTATAATAATATATCAATTTTGAAATTTACAAATGCTTAAATATGTCTGAATCCAACGATTTGAATGAAATTGTGTATTTTTAGTCTCTTTGGCATCATCTTTATACCTGTAGAAAAGTGAAAATTGGACATCAAATGCTATTAATCCTTCCTTAATTGTACAATAAGGTAGTAATTGGCAGGGCTGAAGTTTGAACTGCAGGTTAGGTGGGAGATTTTGAACCTATATTCTTTCACAACAGCCTTGGTAACAACATGCATGGGCACATTGCCATGTAGTACAGAAATATCCCGAGCCAGTTCCCCCTATAATGGTTGTTTTATAGAGTTTTAGTTTTGTTACCATTTTCTAGTTTTCAGACATGGATCATTGATTACTTTGGCATCTACAATGGTTTCTAAAATGATAACTTTTGTAGTCCAACCTGAGTAATGATTGTCTTCCAGAGTTTTTTACTTTAATTTGTATAATTTAGTGCATTCTTGCAATATGGTGAAGTATAGTACCCATACACCATCCAAACCGTTTTTTATTTGTCAGTGCAAGACTTTGCAAAATTTGATACAGCCATTTTGAATTAAGGTTAAAACCTAACTAGTTGAAATAGTACAAAAATGAAATTAAGCTTTTGGAATTAAATAAATTGCTGATACATAATTTGACAATAAATACATAATAAAGTTACTAATACATACTGAAATTTCTGGGAACACCTGACCATAATATGTACAATATTCATATTTCTGTTGACATATTGAAACTGAAATTATTTAGTGAAACACAATTTTAATCTGTAATATACCATGTGTCCCAGATTCAACACATCAGCATTGCTATCTCAGTTATTATAAGAGATAGAAGATAGGTTAAATTAGAGAAGTATTGTAGAATTTTATGGCGATTTCAAATATCATGAAAACTAAAGGAGATAGAACAAATTACAAAAGATATTTGATAAAATCGAAAATTTTCCGATTTCTTTTTTCTCGCATAGCACAGTAAGCGTTAATCAGACACAGTTTAGACTTTTACATTATTAAGACACTTTTTTAAAAACAATTTGTTGGTGCTAATTTTAACTTCTGATCGTCGTTTGTTTTCCAATTATTTACATAAACTTTTGTTTTTCTTATGGTGGCCATCTTGTTTTATTAGTTATTGTGGTAGCCCTTGTAATTACCTTTCTAATGATGTATAACATATCCAGAAAATTTTGAATTTTAGTGGAGTTATTAATGAAAATTGCATTTAGCTAAATAATAAATTGCTACAGAAAAATCTGATAGTTATCTGTTTTTCATTTGTTAAAACAATAACAACTTGACAGATAACACGCTTTGTTGTAAAATTTGTAGAGTTACCTAAAGTGTATTTGTTAAACAGTGGTTTTGAAGAATAACAAAAAATAAAATGGTGCAAAGATATTCAAACGAAGAAAAGTTGGATCTGATGGAGTGTTACTTTAAAGCTAACAGGAATTCTGAATTTGCACGCAAAAGATATTTTGAAATGTATTCTGAAAGCTAACAGGAATTCTGAATTTGCACGCAAAAGATATTTTGAAATGTATTCTGAATGACAACAACCAAATAGACAGATGTTTAGAAAAATTATAAGTAATTTGTTAACTTTTGGTAGTTTTGAAAAAAGAACAGCGTCATACGGTATTGATAATGCTGAGCATATTAATAATGTTTTACAAACAATTGAAAACAATCCCCATATATCAGTTCGAACAGTCGCCTTAGAAACCGACACTTCAATAGTACAAAGAATTTGAATGCTAATAAGTACTATTCCTACAAACCTTCAATTGCGCAAGGCCTACGTGACGAAGATTACTTGCCAGTGGTTTGTTCAGCAGTGCGAGCACGATGGTAATTTTCCTTTTAGAGCCTTGTGGACAGACGAAACACGTTTTACTAACGGTGGTGTATACGATAAACGTAACCATCACTATTGGGCCATAGAAAACCCTTATTTAGCTAACTAGAGAAGATTTCAAATTATATTTGGTTTTAATGTTTGGTGTGGTATTGTAGGTAAATAACTTATTCTAATTTACTGATTTTAGTCTTTAAAACGCCTTACCTTTTTTAGATAGTCGTTTAATAGGACCATTTATTTTTGATAATAATTTAAATGGAGCTATTTACTTACAATTATTACAGAACCAGATATTACCTGCTATGCGAGAAATAATGACACCGGAACATTTTGTGAAACCTATTTTCAACAAGATGGTTGTCCGGTGCATAATACGAGGAAAGTTCGAAGATTTTTAGAACAAAATTTTAATAAGACACTAAAACCTTATGGAGAGAATTGAAGATTTTGGGAATAAATAACAAAAAACTAACACAATACCAGATCATTTGAGAAATCCAGATCTGATTAATAGTTTTTTTATTAGCAGTATCCCAAATATTTCTAGTAATACTGGTGATGCTTTCAAATTTTATAAAAACTATAAATTATTTGAATCTAATGTAGAATTTAATTTTTATACTGTTGATATTACCGATATTGTCCACATTAATAATCTAATAATCTAATTGTAAAGGTGTAGATGGTCTGAATATTGAATTAATTAAATTGTATTGTCCAATTATATTACCTTACTTAATGGATGTGTTTAATTCTTGCTTAGAGATGAATATGGTGCCAAAACTGTGGAAAAAGGCTCTTGTCATACCTCTACCGAAAAAGTCTAATGTACAGGATTTTAAAGATTTAAGGCCAATAAGCATTTTACCTGTATTTTCAAAAATCCTAGAGAAATTCATGTTTTCACCAAATACAATATTATCTAGACGTGAACAATATCCTGCCTGATATTCAATCAGGTTTTAAAACAGGATATAATTGCTCAACAGCACTTATGCAAATTACAGATGATATAATATCAGCCTATGATCACCATCAAATGTCTGCTCTAATATCATTGGACTTTAGTAAAGCATTCGATACATTAAATCACAACACTTTGCATCAAATCTTACATTATCTTACATTTAGTTCAAACGCATGTTGCCTCTTGCAAAATTATTTAGAAAATAGGCGATAAAAAGTCATACTATATCTGAACTCCTCTAATTTTATGATTCTGGATAAAGGTGTTCCTCAGGGTTCAAAAGACCACAATTATTCACAATTTACACCTTTAAATTTCGAAAAGATCTTAAATCATGCTCTATACATATGTTTGCAGATGATACAAATCTGTTATGTACATTTAACAAAACTAATTTTAAAAGATGTTTTGACAGAACACTCTTTATTTATTAATTCTTCTAAGTCTAGTGTAATTCTTTTTGGAAATCCTGATAATATAAAAGAAATACAACCTTGTGCTATTTTTAAAATTAACAATAACATAATACCTCTTCAGAACGAAATAAAAGCTCTAGGATTAACTATTGATAATTCATTTAGATATAAAACTCATGTTACAAATTGTTTAA
>JAHWXV010034015.1:0-13824 GCA_024586415.1 Phrixothrix hirtus
TAATAACGCGAAACGCGATCTAATAGAATTCCTAAAAATTCTACGCGTTTTCGCTATATTAATAAATACGGAAGTGTAATTAATAAGACTGAATTAAGAACGTCACAAACTTTAAGAAAGTGTCGAATACCGTGCGCGATTGTATAAGTTTAGTTTAAATTAATAATAGAAAAATTGCTTAATTAAAAGCTGTTGCAAAAATGCTATAAGCTAATTAAATAAGATTACACAACCTGATGCAAATATTAGCCGTTACCCTCCGAAAGTAGTCAAGATCGTCGTGATAATCATCCACAAGTAACATACACAACGATTTTCAATTATTGAATTATTAATTAATTAGTAAATAACTAATTAACAATATTGCATCACGTTGCGCAAACGAATTGTTTAAACAAATATCCGTATCAATAAGATACCAAACAAAGAAAGCCAGCCAAATGAGTATTCGGGGAACAAAGAACAGGAATACCAATTTAAGTATAAATAAGATGTTTCCACAAACAGAAAATCAGTTTTCATATGAGACTGAGTATGGAACCTTGCCTAGTGCAAGTACCGTGAAAACTTTTCTAACAAGTAAAGCTATTTTGTTAATAATTTTTACAGCAAGGTTGACGCAACTTCCCTAGGACTCGTCAATCTGTTGAAAGCCTGATTGCTATTCAAAACCGTTGAAGACGCCATTTGCTAGAGTTCTTAATACAAAAATTTTAGAACGCCGTTTTAGACTCCGTTTCTCTGTAACGAAGATATACCTAGTTCGGAATAGTGTGACCTTGGGATCTCTCATAACTGTATACAGGAGTATACAGGACAAATAAGAATTACACAAAAAACCACCCCTCACTACTAAGAGCTACCACCAGGTAGAACGCAAGTCTTTAGTCTTCGTGCACTATTCAGTAAGTACTGAAACGTCACAATACATATAATTCAGCCAAAAGTTTCCAACGCACATACTTCCAGCATTCTCTCCTCCAGTCTTACTACCGAATTCCATATCACATGGTAGCCTTATTTCATACCCAAAGAGCATTTGGGCTAGTATCTCCCCTGTTATCTCTTGTACAGCCAACCAATACGCCACTAGGAACTGATGTGAATACCTTCGATAAATACTTCCCCATGGTTCCATGGTTCAGTTCATGCCCTCAACGATTCCATCTGACTACGGATAAGAAACATTAGTCCTAGTTAACAATTTACAGACTTAGGAATAGAACTGTGTCGAAATACCATCCTTGGTCGGAATGCAATTCTAATTGAATTTTAATACCGTTAAAGAATGCCTTCACCAACGTATCGGCTGTTGCAGTTGCTCCAGTTCACTTCACCGCCAAGATATATTTATATTCTGCTCCTGTTTCCACAGGTGAACCTGCCATATCAATTTCTACTCTTTTGGATGGATATTCCATGTTATACTGTATCGTTTCCAAGTAGAACGTTTCCCGAAACACATGTTTGAAACTATTTGCACCATTCTTTTGTTCGCAGATCTTTTCTAAAATCTTCTTTGCTCCGATATACTCTACTGATGGTCCATCACACAGTTTTCGCAAAATATCTATCTACCACCACTCTTCGGAATTAAGAGCGGTGTTCATTTTTTAGTTCATCTTCATTCTACAGTCCTCCATTCGGAAGGCTATCCTGGATCTACAAAGAATTCTATTGAGCTCAGTATGCTTTAATGATGGAGTGCCACTTCTTCCCATACAAGTCTTCGATCTACTTAGAATCGTTTTCTTGAGCTAGACTCACGTCTTCAGGTTTCGAAAGGATCGTTATTAATAATGGTACGCACGCACGCGCATGTAAACATGCACACGCGCACGGGCACGCTCACGTGCACGTTCGCGCAAACGCAAATGCAAATGCACACGCACACACACACACACACACACATAGAGAGAGAGAGAGTAAGAGAGAGAGAAAAGGGTATAACAGCAAATCTTGCTGCATAGGCTATAGCTTTCTACCTACAATATAAGTCAGTTCTCTTCCGTCTCATTGAAAATGGATCTATCATTTGTAGTTTGTATAAGGAATACCGTTCACATAATATTACGTTGGGAGTGAAGCAAATATCGCCTTCTCTCGCTTCCATAATGTAGTTGTTCCAAGTAATTTATATTTAAAAGTGATACTCTGCTTTTGGCGCCTGAGTGTTCATCAAACATAAAAGTATAGTTCAATTTTCGGCTAGCGAACCATCAAATATGTCACTGTAAATAACAAATGATGAAATCAGGTCCTACAGACACCCCAATAAGCGTAAAATTAAAAGCAATACGAATATTAAAACTTCCTTTTTTTAACAATGACGAGTCAACTAAGTATTTGCTTTCAAATAGGCAAATATCATCAAGTAAGTGTTTCCTACTAAATAAACATTTCCGTAGTAGAGCAGCATTGTACGTGTTTATTTTAACTTTCGAAGTAGACGCATAAAAACAAGATTGTAAAATGATACACCTTTGTAAATGTCAGTGACTCATATCTTGATAAACGAAATTATGCCAATTTGCGTCAGTTACTAGATGCGTTTCGTTGTTTAACCAGTGTTTTAATAATAAAAACTAAATCACAAATTGTGCCCTTCTACGCCGTGTTTAACTGATTGGTGCTTTTATGTTAATAAAATTGTGGGAAGGTCTGTAATAATTGAAGTATTTACAGATGTATAGTTCAATTAATATGGATTTAAAAACTGTAAAATGGAAAATTAGATTAAGAGAAATAAATCTGTAAGCGAATTAACATACTTTTAAGATTTTTAATTATTTATAATTTCGAAGGAAATTTCACAAAAATGATACTAAAGGAATGTGTAATAATGTAGCTAAAATTTTTAAGACCATCTAATTGGCTATTAGGTAATTAATTATGTACCCGAAGAAAATGCTAGGGAAAACTGTTTTGAAAGTTTTAAAACGTAAGGTAACTAATTACATTAAGTCTGATCAATAAGATTGTTTTAAAATTGCTTTTGAAACAGCGTATAAAACAATGTTTGATTATTCTAACTCGAATTGGGCAAATTATTGTGCCATTCCTCTCAATACTGTCTGTAGGATCTACTTACAACCCATAAAAGGAATGTCATATTATCTGCAACACCCTGTATAAGTGTAATGAACAGCTGAGACTTTTATTAGGTTTCAAGTTTTTGGCACAGTGGTATATTCAATTTAAAACGTCAATTGGCTGCATAGAACGCTTGGAATTACTGTCGCTCACGCTTTAAATATACAGATTTTGAACATCTGTATGGGATTTTTAATGTTTGTGGAATTCACTGAACAAAAATAGGCTCTTTTAATATTCGTATCTGAAAACAGTTATTCTACTAAGTACCTACTACGGTTACCAATTTTGGCAATGTTATATTTGAAAGATCGGCTTTCAGGCGATTTTGATGAAACAAACTATATTTTAATGACAGTTTATTTCAGGGTAAGATGTTAAAAAAATTAGCAGTTCTGTCATATTTTAAAAATAGACGCATTCAATAAAGAGAGATCCTTCTAGGAAAAAACCTATATTAAACAAAACATTGAACTTTTTATACTAATAATCAAGTGTTTCTGTTAGCTTTCTAATTAATAATAATGTTATAATGTGAAAACGTATCCTACTTTAGTTTGCTTATTGGAAGACATATGTGTTTAAAAAATCTTGCAAGTTGCTATAAAGGAAAACGCATTAGGTACTTTTGTAAATATAAATCAGGATTGCACTTAAAATCAAGCGATTATTCGTGAGGTCATTGCGATTAATCAGCGATTTATGTTCGTTTTACAACGCAACTGATTCATTTACTTAATTTAGTTAGCTATGGCTGATTATTTTATGGATTCATCATTTCAGTATGTATCTCCAATACATAAATAGCGATTAAGTGTAATTTAAAAGCATTAAAAACTATATATTAATTCACAAATCCCTAATAAAGATGAATATCTAAATATCTGGCTTTTGGCCGTCATTTGAAATTTTAGGTTAAAATAAACTAATCACACTAATTGCTGCGATTCATAATCACATGAATTGCGATTACATTTTTAAGGGCGCTTAAAAATCATAGTTTACCAACGGCGTGATTCATAATTGCGCTACAATCGCAATAGCGACCTATATTTACAAAAGTAAACTTATGATAAGCAGTCTATGATTATTATTTGCTACTTTGTCCCTCTATACAGGGTGTTCAGGAGATAAGGTGCATTACTTTAACAACAGATGCACCTTGGTATGTACGACAAAAAACGCTTATAAACCATATGTCTAAGTTGCATAGTTTTCAGTCCGTCCTGGTTTTTAAGTTGGTCTACTATAATGGATGAAGAAATGCCTGGTTGACTGTACGTATAATCTGTATTTGTTACGGGATTCACCACTAAAAATAGGTACACATCAATACATTTCGCGGAAAATACGTACGTTGTAAAGACTGCGAGGTTCGGGAATTGTTGAACCTAACTTTAAAGGATGTGAGCGCGAAGACCGCAGATGATAATGAATGTTGAAGAAACCCTCCTACAAATAGTAGAAGAAAATTCTAGTGTATTTATTTTCATAGCTATGACAGAAAACAATTTTTTACTCAAGGTAAAATTTCATTATAAAACCTTTTACAATTAATTATGATGAGTAAATTTAGTTAGTTTAGGAACAAAGTCATAGAGATTGTAAAGCTTTATTTATTCAAAATACGAGTAGGTATTTCAAAATTTTAATTGTTATTTATTTTATAGCATTAGTTGTAAATTATATTAGATTTAGAAAGGTTCCCGGTTACAAGTCCTTCCTCAGCGTATCTATTTAAAATAAGACATTTGAAAATTTATGGATTACGTTAAAATATCAAAATAATTGAAGAGTTATTTATTTCATAAACATTCGTATCATTATAGATAATATCATAAAACAAATAAAAATTAAAAATTTGAAATATCTATTCGCATTTTGAATATTTATAAAACCCCACAATCACCTAAGGCTTTCTCATAAATTAACTAAATTTACTCATCATTGTTATTAAACCAAAAGCAAAAATAGAAACAACAATCTAATAATTAATTATTCAACAAATTTATACTACAAGAGATACATTGAAATTCGTAATTTTAAAAATAGTGGATTCAAATTATTATTACAAGGGCATTTTTACACAGTTCATTTCATTGAATTATAGTAAAACAAACCGATTACGAGTTCAGTATAATATGATATTAAATACATATAGTTTCTACGGTGTACACACAACACATGATTGAATGTATGTCATTAAAGATCTGGATTTGTGTTCAATATTTATGCATACTCGTAAAATTCTTTTTCGAGGTAAATTAAAATTGTATACAGTTTTGGATTCCCTAAGGGTCCATCTACACGTACGTTAAATAATGCTGCTTATATCCCGGACACCTTGTATAATAATAAGAGTTTAACTTGTATTTAATAAGTATTGAAACAACTATTGTTCAATTATTTAACTGTGCCATAAACGAAAAGAAAGATTTCACTTCCTATGCCATTACAGTATTTTTATCTTATGAAAAGACAAAATAATTGAAATAAAATATATAATTTAAAAACAACCTATTTATACAGGCTTGAGTTGTATAAACTCCAAATTTCGTGCAATTGATAAACTTAAAACTTTTATGATAATTTTTGAGATATGAGTCTTCAAAATAAGAGCCAGGACTTACTCCAATAATAAATCCTTTTAAAGAGCCCAAGTGTGCCCTGAGTTTAATTATCACACTATTCGATTTTAATTCTATTATAATAAATTTGGCTTAATTTCAAAAATGAAAGTGAATGTCTAAATAAAGTTCCCAATGTATGTATTAAGAGCCAAAAATTAGCAAATAACTATTATTAAATAAAAAATAGTTGTTTTTACTAAAATGAACATTATTTTAGAACAGCTTAGTATGTCAAATATTATACATTTATTATGCAAAACAATTTGAACTTTATCTACTATAAATTTTATGAAACATCCAAATTTAGTATAGTTTCTTTTTAATTTAATGTAAAATTGGACGCCTGCATAAGTATGCAACCCACCGTTCACAATCTTAAATCCAACCCTAAACCCACACATTTATTTGATAATACATTTTTTCCATTAATTTTCTTTAAAAATTTAGAAGTTCTGAAATAATTTAGTTATAAATATCGTCAATTTGGTAACGTAATTTTTAAAATTTATTATTTTCAAACGAACAATGTTTATATCTAATTACTAGCCTTCGAATTATGAATCTAGAAATTTAATTTTGATGTTTCACAGCAATTATTTCTTTCACAGTTCAAAAATCAATGTTTACATACAAATATGAATTATAAATAACTAACAAATACATGTACTTATGTATGAGTTGGTACTTAAACTTGGAATTTTCAAAATATGTAACTGGGATAATAAATGTATTGTATGACAAGACCGCCTTGATTTCAAAGTTATATTAAACAAACTACATGACATTCCCTTTAAAATAGTTCCCTTGTGTATCTTCACACCATTGCATGTGTGTCTGCCATTGGTGGAAACAGTGTTGCAGCTTATCAGCCATCACTGCCTTAAAAAGTTCTGCAATTTTCTTCTTTACATCATCGGTGCTTCTAAAATGAGTTCCTTTAAGCTTGCTTTTTATCTTGCATGGTGCAAGATTAACCGAATATGGAGGTTGGTAATGTTCTTGGAAGTCAAAAAAAAACTGCTTTGCAAATAAACCATTATGAACAGGAGAATAATTGGCAGCATGTGATCAGTAACAAGAGTGAACAGTTGAGTATGAAAGCAAAGAAGGCTGTGTACAATAGTGTATTTGTTCCAACTGTTTTATATAGCAGTGAGACTTGGGTATGTCAGAAGAAACACATGAGTAAAATAAACACCATAAGTATGAGGTGCCTAAGAGCTGCATGCGACAAAACCTGACGTGACCGAGTAAGGAATGAGTGGGTGATGGATATGTGCCAGGTAAAGGAGACACAGCCTGAACAGTATGAAAGAAGTGCGTTAAGAGAATATATGAGGCAGGTATGAATGGAAAACTAGGTAGAGGTAGACCGAGAAAGAGTTGGCTGAATGTGATTGAAGAAATTGTAAAAGGAAAGAGACTAAGGTGCACATAGAATAGGAAAGCTTGCTAAAAACATTGTATGAATTTAATGGAAGCAAAAGAAGGGTGTAAGGACAGAAATGAATGGGGAAAAATAGTGAATGGGTGATAGTAAGAATGGTGGGTAATAGTAGGATGGTGTGGATACTGTACTGTGCTGGGAGTTGTAGTGAAGGTGGCGGTAGTGAGAGGGAATTGGTGCATGGGTGCATGCAGTGGTTGAGAAGGTGGAGGCTTGGTACTGGGTTTTGCCTACCCTGCTAAGTAGTAGTAATATTATTAGCATTATCCTAATACAGCATCCATCCATTTGTTCACAACTCAGATTTCTTCTTTTGGGCCCAATTAACAGTGCTAGTGAACTGTTCTGCCATTAGAAAGCCATTCAAGTAACAAAACTAAGTGAAAGTTTATGCACTGAAAACTGCCAGATTCTTCCCGAGTAAAAATGTCTTGAACAAGCAAATTGAAGCTGTTTTTTTTATGTTAGGGGTTAACATAAAAAAAGCAGCTTCAATTTGCTAGTTCAAGACATTTTTATTCGGGAAGAATCTGGCAGTTTTCAGTGCATGAACTGTCACTTAGTTCCCAGATGATACTGAAAGATCCCAGTTTCGCCACAAATAACAACCAAATTTAAGAAAACTGATTTTCACTTAACGTTATCCAAAATGTCAGTACAGTTTTAAATTTGGGACTCCTTCTGATTTAGACCTTTGACATGTTTAAATTATTATGTAAAATTGATCTGACAACTTCGCTATTGATATTTAATATTTTAGCAATCATGTTCATGCTGAACCGTCTGTCTTTTTAAACAATTTCTCAAAAACTTTTGACATTTCATTCATTTGTCAAATTTATCGGGCAAGGGGCTTTTTCTTATCCTGAACTTCTTCTCTGCCAACAGTAAACCTCCCCTGCCACTCAAAAACATGTGCTCAAGATATAATTCCTCTTCTACCTTCTTTGAGTGTGTAATAAATTTCAGAAACACTTTTGCCAAATTTGACTAAAAATTATATATTGACAGTTCAATTTCTAATCTAACACAATTTTTGGCAACATAACATGACTAATATACAGTGCCCGCCAGAAAGTACGCACCAAATGGGTAAAATGTTTATTATAGATTTTTTTCGGAAAAGCTACTAGGCTATTAATGTTTGCTTGTTCGTAAACCCAATTTGCACTCACGAGAAAATGGCGACTTTTTAAAAAACCGAAATTAAAAATCAGCGATATTTCCAAAATTATGCGGTTTTTCAATTAAATTTTTATAGGTATTGTAACGGAACTAGTTAACTGTTTTAAAACGTTTATTTATATTATACACGCAATTAGTTAAATATTTATTTCACAATCCACTAACAGCAAACATTTATAATTCTATTTATGTATATTTATATTTATATTCATCAGTAACTTACAGCACAAGATTCTAATCAAAACTAACTAAGAGAATTTAATCTGCTGTTTATATATAAAAGATAAGTTCTAGAACAATACTGAAGAAGATTCCAGAATATTACTCATAATAATGATGTAATGAATTGTAATGCTATGACTCATTGCGGACCTAGTTGAATTGACAGATATTAGTTACTGCAATGAGTCATTTGTGGATTACATCATCTATTTTATTCTAGAAAAAGGTACTGGATGTTTCTAGAATCTTCCATCAGATTTCTATTGTTTCTAATTTCCGTCACAGTATCAATTAATTGTCATAAAATTAAATGCTAAGTGTGAAAAAGAAATTTATTTATGCAGTATTTTAGCAGAAAATGTAATTTTGAAAATTAATTATTATTTCTACTTTTCCGCCATATTTCGCAACTGATAATAATTTATCTTCAATAAACAGCTGAACTACACATGCTTATATTCAAAAAATGTCTGAAATAATAATATTTTTTCATGATCGCTTAATTTTAAAAATTATAATTTGCGATATTCCGATTTTTCGCGTTTTTGGTGCATAGCTAACTCAACAGCAAATACAACAATAATTTGAAATTTTTCACTAATTAATTCTATTTTCGCAAATGAATGTGTATTTTTCTGATAAAATGAACCCTTTTGAATAATATTAATGAAAAATTACAAATTATTATGTTGTGTTTGCTGTTGAAGTAGTTATGCACCAAAAATGCGAAAAAATCAAAATATTGCAAATTATAATTTTGAAAATTAAGCGATTATGAGAAAATATTATTATTTCAGACAATTTTTGAATACAAGTATATGCAGTTCAACTATTTATTGAAGATAAATTATTATCAGTTGCAGAATATGGCGGCAAAGTAAAAATAATAATTAATTTCGAAAAATTCTATTTTCTGCTAAAATAAATTTCTTTTTCACACTTAGCACTGAATTTTATGACAATTAATTAATACCTATAAAAATTTAATTGAAAAACCGCATAATTTTGAACAAATTCCCAATTTTTAATTTCAATTTTTTAAATAGTCGCCATTTTCTCGTGAGTAAAAATTGGTTTGGTAGATCCAAGTTAGCTATTTTGGGTTTTCGAACAAGCAAAACTTAATAGCGTAGGAGCTTTTTCGAAAAAATGTATAATAAACATTTTTCCCATTTGGTGCATACTTTCTGACGGGCACTGTAGATACGCCATAATAATTAAGTCACTAAGGTGCAGTATTTCAATACTAGCTTAAGCTTTAGCTTACTCAAACCTTACTCTGTGTCCATCGAAACCGTTGTAGCTTAAGCTACAATTGAAATACCAGGCCTAATTGTTATAAAAATTTTAAACTTTAACTGAAGCTTTATATATAACTGCATGGTTACAGTTGCTAGGCAACGACTCAATTCAGGTATTTAATTGTCATGCCTTGTATAAAGAAATCTACTAAATAAAACCTGGTGTGAGACAGCTAACGACTTTCTTTTATGTATGATAGGGGAGAATGGGGGAATGACGGTCAGCGGGTAATGACGGTCACACCGATATCTCAGGACCTATGAAGATTTTAGTGACGGACACGTGCTGCCATCTTTCAGTGTGTTCCATAGCAATACTATAGTGGCAAGCTCATGCTCCCGGCGACGCGCAGATGTGAAACATTTCGTTAGTCACACTTAGCGTTATTATATTTATAATTCAGTTGCTAAGCTTCTGGTGGCTCACCGTACGCAGAATTTCAACAGCACAGTGTTTACATGCAATGTAATCATGTTTTTGTAAATATATCATTATTTTACCTCAAAATTCAGTTATGTTTTGTTAACGGTTTTTCCTTTGCGTGTAGGTTATGTGGGCGTAATGGCGGTCGGTTGAACGTAATTACCCCACATGTGACTGTTATTTCCCCTATACGTGTTTAACAAGTTCTCTTTCGTCTCAGACGCCGAGAAATCGCGAAAGAACCTCAGATAAGGCACAGTGGACTACGAATGACCTCTCCTTAGCAATCGACGATGTTAAGTCTAAACAAGAGGCGAGTCTTCGAGCAACAACAAAGAAATACAATATTCCATTCAGCACCTTCCAGCAACAGGTGGCTAATGAAGATGCAAGTAATCCACGCTTAGGGAGGAAAGCTATTTTCACTCGCGAGCAAGAACAAGAAGTCACCGGCCACCTAAAAACCCTGGCCAAGATGTATTATGGACTATCTCCTCTGCAGTTGCGAAAACTTGTGTTCGAGTATGCAGAATGTCTCGAGATTGAGCACAGATTCAATCGAGCCGATCGTCTTTATGGGTTCTTCAAGAGGAATCCATCAGTGACTGTAAGAAAACCTGAAGCAACTAGCCTTAACCGTATAAGAGGATTCAACAGGGAAGAGGTTGTCATATTCTTTAATAATTTAGAGACAGATAAAGTCAAGTACATATTAACCCCTTACAAAATCTATAACATGGATGAAGCAGGCATCACAGCGGTGCAAGACGCAGAAAAAGCCGTTACTCCAAAGGGACAAAAAAGGGTTGGTACAGTAACCTCTGGCGAAAGAGGCAAAATAACCACTGTCATCTGCTGCATGAATGCTGCTGGTGGATTCATCCCACCAATGTTCATATTCGCCCGGAAGAGAATGGCTCCAACACTCCAGACAAATGGACCACCAGAAGCAGTCCACAAATGGTTTCCAAATGGTTGGACAAATGAAAAGCTTTTTCTCGTGTGACTTCGTCATTTTGAAAAATGTGTTCAAGTGTGCAGAATGTCTGGAGATTGGGCGCAGATTCAATCGAGCCAATTGCCTAGCTGGAAAAGACTGGCTTTATAAGTTCTTCAAGAGGAATTCATCAGAAAACCTGAAGCAACTAGCCTTAACCATATAAGAGAATTCAACAGGGAAGAGGTTGCCATATTCTTCAATAATTTAGAGACAGCTCAAATCAAGTACAAATTAACCCCTTACAAAATCTATAATATGGATGAAACAGGCATCACAACGGTGCAAGACACAGGAAATGTCGTTGCTCCAAAGGGACAAAAAAGGGTTGGTACAGTGACCTCTAGCGAACGAGGCAAAATAACCACTGTCATCTGCTGCATGAATACTGCTGGTGGATTTATCCCACCAATGTTCATATTCGCCCGGAAGAGAATGGCTCCAACACTCCAGACAAATGGACCACCAGAAGCAGTCTATGAATGCTCTCCAAATGTTTGGACAAATGAAGAGCTTTTTCTTGTGTGACTTCGCCATTTTGAAAAACACTGCAAGCCATCTGAGCAAGAGCCAGCCCTTCTTATCCTTGATAACCATGGCAGCCATATTAGTTCGGAAGCCTACACTTTCTGCAAGGACCACAACATTGTCTTGGTGTCTCTGCCACCCCACTCTTCTCATAGGATGCAGCCGCTGGTTGTTGTATTCTACGGTCCTCTAAAAAAGGCGTACAACAGGGAATGCGACCTGTATATAAAAAGTAGGCCAAATGAGTCGATAACTGTTCATAACATCGCCGAACTTTTTAACAAAGCTTATTCCAAAATAGCTACTATTGGAAAGGGGTTCTCTGGTTTCTCATCGACAGGGATACATCCTTTGAACCCAAACATCTTCACAGATGAAGATTTTCCTCTTAACGAATCCCTAAACGAAGGCCTTCCATCTGGAGAATCTGCACCTCAATTATACAATTTTTCCGCTTCTGAATCCTACAAATCTACTGCTCCTGAACCTTCCGCTTCTCAACCATTCACATGTAATGCGCCCACAATATCGGATATTTCTCCAATACCGGTATTAGTTACACGTAGGCCTAAAGGTCCACAAGGAAGGAAGCAGCACTCCGAAATACTAACACAAACGCCAATAAAAGAGAAGTTAGAAACAAAACAAAGACAACGGCAAGAGCGTATCGAAAAAAAGAAGAAAGTATCAAAGAGAAATTTGCAGTTCGGAAGTGATATTTTGAAAGAGAAAAAAATAATAAAAGAGGCGAAGACTCGTAAGCCGAGTATTAAAAAAAGAAAGCTTCTAGAAGGGAACAACGCGTTATCGGACAATTCGGACGCTTTTCTGTCGCTCCAACAGACGATGACGACGAATTTGTAGGCCTATCCACTTCAACAGATATTGAGTCGTTGAGTCCTGATTCACTTGTTCCCGGAAACTTTGTCCTAGTGAAAGTCTAAGGAAAAACGAAGGCCTCATGCAGAATCTACGTCGCTGAACTCACTTAGGTAACCCAAGGAGGATTCATGGGCGTATTTTACGAGAGAACTCCCCAGACGATGGGGTTTTCCAAAACTGACAAAGAGTCATATTTTGCCACTGACGACGTCCTACGCAAGCTGTCATCGCCTACCCTCAGCAGCTCCGCACGTTTCAGCTGCATGATCAACTTTCCAGATGTCCTCAGTGATGTCAGCACTTTTTGATTTCAAGAAACACAGAAATTTTTGTGATTTTGTTTCTCAATACTGTCCTTTTGTTTCAACTTTCATATTAATAAATTTTGTAAAGGACTTCTGCTTTTTTGTGCCTTTTTATTATATGACCCCCATTACCCGCACCAGTGACTGGTATTACCCGACGTTAGCGGTAATGTCGGCCATTGCTGTGTTTTTGGAAAGTGAGATTTTAACAGAAATTAACTATTATTACGGCATTTTCTATTGTACCAGTAGAAAGCTGAGTTTTTATAGAAGAGATACCACTAAAAATATTGGGCGTTGATAAATTGCCAATTAAGTTACAACTGATTCCTCTTAGATGACAGCCATTCCCCCATTCTCCACTAGATATGCAAATAATACCCACAAATGACTAAAATATTGTTTACGTTTATTTTGGGAACAATAATTACAATGGTCACCAATCCAAATTAAGTCTATAACTTGCTTCAACGAATCATTTCAAAGAAACCGATTAATTCGCGTAAAGAGCGCCATAGGCGTAAGAAACGCTGTTAGAGCCGTTTTCGAGAAAATCACAAAAATGATGTGCCACTTCCAGTCATTCGATTTTAATGAAATTCTTACTAGGGCATGCCAGCAAAGTAATAAATATAATATATCACTTTTCTATGACGTTTAGGTTTCCAAATATATTGACTATTCACATATGTTGTAACATTAGTTTTTTGTTGCGAATAATTTTTAGTTACATTGGTCATTATTAGGAATAAAGGACCATATTATTCAATATTTGTCTAGGGTTTTACTCATTTGGTTGGTTAATTCTGG
>JAHWXV010034024.1:0-16575 GCA_024586415.1 Phrixothrix hirtus
ATTTCTAAAAACATGTTTTTCGGACTCAGGGGACCTGAAAACGTGTATTTCCGCTAAAAACTGGACATCGAAAATTGTGACCGAAAACATGACTTTCTCTATACTATATTTCATATACGTAAGAGAAAGTAAATAGTCTATATGTAAGCAACTTTTGACAATAAAAATATCTATACAAACTGTTTCTGAACTGTTTTACACTCAATCGATTCTTAATTTCCATATGCGTCTCGTAAAATGCACGTAGGTTGCCTATCTTTCACCGAATCCAATCATTATCAAAAATTTTATACTTGTCACTATTATTAAGAAAACACTGTAACGATACTTTAAAGCTCATACCCGTTACGTAATGCCTTCGGGTAACACACGGGATTAGGCTATTTTTAACCCTCGTAATTGGTTCGGCCTGCTTTACCAAGGATTGTGATATGTTAACAGAATTAATTATTGTATTCGTAGATTTTCTCGATTTGTAATTATTCAAATATCTTTGTTCAAGAGTTACTCTTTAATTTATACTCAGGTTCAGTTTGTTTTGTTGATCGTAGAACTTTATATATTTTTATAAACATTTATTGTTTTCAGAACTGTATATTTATTATTGTGATAAAGTGTACACCTTTTGGTTATGTTATATTTTGCATGTATTTACTCTAATTATTGTAACAGTTATGTATTAGGCTTTTACTAATTGATATTTTTATGATCGCAACAGTTTTGCATGCGTCATATTTATTTTTGCATTTAGTTCTGTTATTAAATGCTTATTATGTTCGTCTTTTGTACCAATGGTACTTTACTTGTTAATTTTAAATATTATTGAAATGAAAAGAGTTAAAAGCTTCAATATTCATTTATTAAACTTTTAAATTAAAATGCCATTATTTTGAATTCCCTTAGCCTAGATTCAAACCCAATTAATATTTACAGTTCTACAAATTATATTCAGCTTAAATACACAGATGGTAGGATATACGAGCTCGTTCTACTGTACGCCAGAGAGCGTATTTTAAATACGACGGCAGCAATCGTTCAATGACTAATATTGATGGTGATTTTTCGTAAATGTATCAAATGGATCAAGTTTATTTAATTATATCAGTTATAATTTGTTTATTTCGCGAGTGAAAAATTGAAAAATAGAGCTGTGTTCGATTTGAAACATCGTTAAATTCACGTATGGTTTTTGGCGTCTAACAAAAATTGTTGATCCGGGGGTGCAGGGTTTAATCCCAAGCAAGGTGAGTTTGAAAAATCGTACATAATTGTTCGTTACAAATCAAATATTCTTGAATGATTTCCTAACGTTAAACTAAAAATGCATAAACAAACACTCGTCTAAACATTTCGAATTGTTTCAAAATGCATTTCAAAACGTGGTATTTAAGGCGAGTAATTAATAAATTACCTTAATCAAAGCAATAACAAACGTTTCCATTTAACATATGGAATTAATCTGACGTTTTAGAATAAAATTGAACGTTTCAAAACAACGTGCAAAATTAGTCTGTTGGTTACATACGGCAATCGGTTGGTTTATATAGTAAAGTCCTGTTCATATCGGTCCAAAAAAATCTCGCTTTTAAATACATTTTTGCCGAAAACACAATTAAATAAATGCTTATGACAAAAATAATTATAAAATACAGTACAGAATGTCATAACGGTTTGTTTAATTTAACGTTTGAAGTAACTAATTATATAGTTTTTAAATAAAGTAAATAAATTGATTTACAGCTTAAAATTGACCTAGGAAACAAATAAAAATTATACAGTACATGTTAAAAAGCATGATGAAACTACTTCTAATTCAATATTTGACAGATATCCTACGGTTAATTATTATTAACGTTTTTAAGTATTAAAAATTCCAGATTTTATTTAAGAAAAGTGTGCTAATGCCGATTACAATTTAATTATATCGCGTTGCTATTTTTGTTTACGTTTAAGGTCGTATACTTCAATTATTTGAACTTGGCGGTCAAGATCAACAATGTTTTCAAAACTAAAAACTAATTAGCTACATTTATAACAATTCACAATAGCTAAATGCATTATATTAAAATTAAAATAAATTTATACATAAACAAAACAGCCTGAATCGGCTCAGTTAGGTATATACAGAGTGTTATGTAATAAAACATTTTTATAAATACATTGCAAATTAAATATTGTCAGTTAATTAAAGATACAAATGACGATTTGTTGAATTTTATCATAATGAAACGAATTTTAACCTAAGCAAACTATAAAAACAATCTGAAATTTGTTTCAAAAATCAGAAACTCGTTACAACACAACGTATCAATACAAATGATATTATTAGTTAGTAAAATTCACTTAATGCTTCGAATATCCAAGGCAAATGCAATATTTATTATCATTTTTCTTAAGAAACTTTGCGATATTTTTACAAGACAGTAAAGAGAAAACGTAATGTTTTTTATCTCTAACAGTAACGCATTATTTAATTTTGATGCACTATTGGTACACTTTGTATATTTCGTTTTAGATTACAGAACTGCGGAAATTTGCTTTCGCGGGAGGAGGGTTAATAGAATCTTTAACATTTTGACATTTATTATTTATGTAATATACAAGGAAAATAGTATGCTTTCAAGTATAATTAACAGTGCAGCACTGGCTACTTACTTTTTAATAGTTAACATGATAATATTCCGTGATCTTAGTAAGAATCATCTTCATTCGTTTATTGACAATTAAATGCATTTTAGATTATATTTAGATTTATTAATTTAAAAAAGAAGTTTAATGACAATCTAACCTATTTTGCGTTACTATTTATTCTATACTATCCCTAAACCAATGTATTGCTTAAAAAGTTTGTTAAATATAATATTTACTGTAACGTTTTTTAGAAAATAATTAGATGTCAGCATTCGTTGGAAATGATTGTATAACAATTGGTCTACATAGTAAGAGTGTATAGAGTCACTTAGAATCATTTCGATGGACCGAATTCCTACGTAGTTAAGATTCAACAACTCTTGTGCCTTGGCAAATCCTTTTATTATGAAACCTGTTATGCGTATTTCACTGTTGAAATTGAACTAACTATATTTTGATTCACGTTATCAGGTTCACCTGCTTCTAATTATTCTCGTGTGTGAGTGAATGTTTTTAAATAAATTTTTAATGATCATTGAACGCTTTTATTGGGATAAGTACAAACCCAGAAGTTGCAGTTAACGTGGCATAATTAACGTTTAATTTTTCTAAATCAATTCACGAATTTATGTCATTTCTTGTTTCTGTGATTCTTTTCAAGTTTTAATTACTACAGATAAACCGACTCTGCCTTTGTATACAGGGCGGTCGCTAGAATAAATAAACTAATGATTTCATATTGAATTTTTAATATAAGATTATGGCATGTTTAGCACTGTATGAACTAAATATAGACAATTTACCAATGCCAATGAAAGTTTGGAAAGCTGATTTTAATTTTACTCAAATATACTTAGGCACTTCTTAATATTATATATCAGTTTTTATTTTACTATTGTTTACATACATAACCATTAACTGCATCCATTAGATCTTTAAGCAACCTAACCACTATTGGTTCAAAATTGTGAACCTTGTGTTTGCAAGTAAGTGAATGTCTCTTGATAATCGAACTGCTTGACCTAAGCACCTTCAGTTTCCTAGTCTGATCGTGCAAAATGTTTTCATTGTATTCAGCGTTTGATTCGATCCCGAACCAATAATATCTAACTCTATATAATGTAGGTAGCTCCCTTCCTACCTTGATGTATTACGTATAAAAAGGCTGCATTACAGTATTAAGAGCTTATACATATGTCTTAACTTAAATTGGCTCCACAGAATTAGTTTAAGTCGCCAGTCGTTGCAATTTTGCCTATTATTAGTAGTTCCATTTCGACACGTAACAATATTCATATATTTCTATTGAATTCAATTATATAGTAAATAAAATTAGGCTAACTGTGTACTTAGTTATGGTTTTTTTGACGTTTATGTAGGATTTGAATTATTTGCCAAAATAGGTTTATTTATCTGTATTTGAGCTTTTCTCAAAGTTAGAAACATTTTATTAGATTTTTAATTCCTCTTTTTGTTACACCTCTGGTCTTTACTAGCTTATTTGGTTATTTGATCTCAACCGTTTTCATTATACCTCGGGAGGATAAGCACGCTCAATATTTAAAACTAAAATTATTACATTTCAATAATTTGTATACTTTGGCTATTTTACATGAAATTCTTTCACGGTAATGTATACATTTTGATGATAGTTTTATTAAATTATTCACTATTGTTTAACTTATTTAATTGTTTTCATATGTAAAATCATAAACCACTTAGTAATTAACGGTGCAGGAAGTACTACTATTTAGTTTGGTTATTGGTTAAATTAGATTTATAGCTGTTCATTAATCAATCCGCCTAGTGGTGCTTTCTCGTTGTCCAATTCCGAAACGCCTAAATATAAGCTTATCGCTGTATTTCTATAGAAATTATTTCCAATTTTGGTCCTAATATTTGCTTTAGCATCATGTGCAGGAATTGTTAAAGGAACGATGATGTTTAATTCAATCTATTAGATCTACTAATTAGATCTATTAGATTTAATTAACCGGAAGTTGTTGCCGTGACTTCCAATCATTACAAGGACGAGAATTACAGTCCTAAAGCGAATATGGGTGCCCACTGTTGATTAGAATTCCAACCCGTTATTGTCACGGGTCCAGAGTTACCTTTTCACTATCCGGGGGAATTGAATTTTTGCTTCTCAACTTTAATTGAAAATGCGTTTTAGTACCAACAACATGTACGTTTGTTATCTCTCATGATAAACCAAATATTAAAACATCTATATATTTCTTTAGAATTACCATATTCAAATATTTTTAGTGATACTAAATTTAATAATTATGTAACAGACATAGATTATTTAGTTAGTAAGTTTTGAGGAACGAAAGACTATAATATATTATTCGGGGATTTAATGTATTTACTCGTTCTTTGCTTGAAATTTAAATTTTATGTATAATATTTAAACAGATGTAAAGCAAATACGTTTAGTTTTTCTTCAACTTCTCTTGTAATTCGCACCGATTGTACGAATTTTAATGTAATTTTATTTCACCGTGCTATTTGGTATTATCAAAAATCTAATGGATGCCATTATCGCAGTATTTTATATGACCAAAACAGTATATTTTCTCGAGAAACTTAACTGTTCTTTCAGCTTCCAGCTGTACTTTAGGTTTTGGTCCGTTAATTATAACACTAGTAGTGTGGCATAACCTTGTGTTTAATTGAATTTATCTTCAAAGCTAAATATACTTCAAGGTATGTAGAAGTACTGACGTTTTTTCTGATTTAAGTTTAGGTAGTATAGAGTTAAATAAGATTTTAAGTAGAATTCTCTAGTCAGATTTTAACCCTAAAGGTATCTTAATCAACCTCTACATGCAATATTCATCCAAAAAGGGATATAAATCTATTGTTAGGGCCATATGTAGGGTGTACGCAAAGTAGCCATTAGTTAGCCTTAAATTCGAAAGGTGCATTAATTAATTTTTTGCTTGTAACGTGCGTTCCAACAGGAACATAAATTTTCACTGCTATTTCTTACTATTATTTGTTATGCAGTTACCGGAATAAATGATCTTATTTTCTATGTTGTATGATTTATTTTCGACCTCTAGTCTCATGTATTACAGCACAAAATAGTTACTTTCAGGTGAAGTATAATACCTAGTACGACGCATATATTGTAGTTTGGATATGTGAAACACTTTCGTGATACAACCCACTGAAGCTCAATATTATTTCATTATCCATATAGTTCGAACAACGCTATTTCAATTACGCGACCTATTGTCGACCGTCGATTAATTTACGTCTTATTTCCTTCTTTCCGGAAACATTGAATTAGCTGTGTATTTTTTCAACTCCTTTCTGTTATAGTGACGTGGGTGAATTTATTTTTTCTTGTAATTATCGTTTTCTCTGCTTTTTCCCGCGATAAACCTAGTGCATAAGTATCAAGCGAGTGGACATACATAAATCTAACAGTAATAGCACTGCCAGTGAGTAAGTTGTAGTAATTATAAATCTACACTTCTACTAATTTCCTGTCGTTTAGTGTATATAAGTAAATCCTAAGCTAGATATGCAAAAACCTGCGATAGCAATCTTCCAATATAAAGTATTTCCATTCAAAAACAATGCCATTATAAAATCCAATTGAGTTTCTAAATGATAAACTGTAAAATAGAAAAATTTATTTATGAGCTGGAATAAAAACGTTTTAAAAATAGAAAAGATGTCTATTATTAAGTATATAATCTGATAGATTTGTAATAAACTAATTTAGAAAGTGTGAAAAAATTATAAAACTAAGAATTATTAAGTATCAGGAAAATGAATGCGGTTGTAAAACTTAAAAATATTTAAATTATTTAAAAAAAATCATAAAATGAATGTGTACGATTTTATAGTTGCACGATTGACAAATATAAAATCGGACTGTATAGTTGTAATACTATTCCATCGAACAGTAGAATTTCATTAATACTGTAAAATCGGTTTTAGGGCCTATTTAGTATTACCTTAGTTAGTAAACATATTAATTTTATTATATACTTTGTGGTAAAATGTGATGGTTTCTAACAAATGCTTTATAAATTCCGCAAAACAATAAATGATTCGTAATTCCATATTAGCATATTAAAAAGTTGTTATTCAGGTTGATTGCTTCATTTAAAAAAAATATACAATTATACTATACGATACTTTAATTTTAAAATTTAACGTTTTTAAATGTTGTATCCTTCATTATTATGACATTTCAAACTCATGCCAGAAAATAAAAGTAACCTAACATACCAAACCAAAATATTTAGTTTTTCCAGTAACGTAAAAATTTGAAATGCTCTTCTATTAAACTATATAACTATATAACTATATAACTATATGTCGGGTTTAGGTTACTTTAGAGGAATTTAAAATAAATCTCTAATAGAGGATTTGTTAAGAATTGTTTTTAAGTTTATAAAAAATGGAATTATTAGAGTAATGATTGATCAAGGCTTTCAAAATGCTTTGAAAATACTTAGAATCAGTTGTGCCATTTCTACTTAAGCTATTCTTATACGAAGTGTAAATAAGGTAACTGCCCCAGTAATGGACACTTTTGGAACAAAACAATTCATTTTTAAAATGTGCGTCTGTAAGCTACAGTAGTTTATGTACTTTATAGTATTAGTTCTAGGAACTATTTTGTGAAGTTCTGTGCCGCTAACTCTAGTATGTTGTCAAATATCGAAAACTTTTTTGATGGGTACGCTCTAATCAGTTGAATAATGTTGGCAAGCGTTTTTTTACATTCGAAAGAAAATTTGTTGGCCTTTTTTTATTGTGTAAGTTTTAAACTTCAATCGCATTTTCTAACTTTGATAAGGTGTGTAAAAATTGGATTTTTAGTAATAAGTATGTCTTTAACCAAAATATGCATTTTTCTGAGGGCCACTATTATTCAAGAACCAAATCTAGAGTGCCTTGGTTATGAACATGGGGATATCCATTACTCAATACATTAAAATCAGTAATGGACACCCCAAATTGTTGCAAATTATAAGCATATTTTTAATTTTTATTTGTAGATCAATAGGAAAAGATGAGAAAAAGAAATTTCTCTTCCTAGTCACAGAAGGACATGGAGAAATGGTTTTGACAATGAAAGAAAATGGTGTAAGTGAGAAAGTGACTGCCTGACAGTTCAGGGTTCCCCGAACTGCTTTTGTAAGGAAACTATCAGGAGATGGTCCTGTTAGGCGAAAAAATGGGTTTTCGGTCGGAATTATCTGAAATAGAAGAGCTTTTTGGATTCTTGCAATTGCAAAAAATGTATTTCCGTTACACAAAACTGATATTATTTTGTCAGTAGAAATATATTTAGAAGATAATGGCAAGGAAACACGATATTTGAATAATTCTAAAATGCCATGACGATCATGGTTTGGAAAATTTCTCAAACGGCATCCCAAAATTAAAGAAAAGCATGCTTAATCTATTAAAAGGGCTCGTGCAGCTGTTACTCGAGGCTGCATTCGCCAATTAAAGATTATTTCAAAGCAAATAACTTGCAAGAGATATTCATGGATAACTTCTGAATATTTTATTACCATACTTCTAGGAATTACCTTGAAGAATAATGCAGTAGAAGCTGAAACTAAGCAAATGGGCAGTGGTGCAGGTTTAGGATCTTGTAAGTGGTCAACGGATGAAGACCTTCTTAAATATTTAAAAAAAACATCGTATCTTGTATTGAGGAACCAAATTAAGAAATAGAGGACTTTATAATGTTCCAAAAATGGAAAATATCAATAAATTTATAATAATTGTATCCATTACTAATCCAAAGGATATCCACTAGTCACTAAAGTATGTCTATTATTGGCACATTTGTCTTTTTTTACAATAACCTTTTTACAAAAGGCATTTCACAATTCTAATAATTATTCCATATCTATGAGAAGGTGCACAAAATATGCTTTCACTTGGTATATTAAACAAATTGTTTTGGGTTAATATTATATTTCTCAAGTCTACTTGAATTTGAAAATTTCTCTTGGGTGTCCATTACTGGGCCATCCACCCTATTCGTCAGTTGTATATAGAAACAATTGCAGTAACCATAAGTTATGAAATTTAAGTAAACTTAAGTAAATATAAATAAAAATGACGGAACTAGCCTTTAATAGTATAAAAGGATACCGCGTAGAGGAGAATCACTAGATCGAAAACCGGATAAGGCAGTATCTCAACCACCAGAACTTTCTGAGTGGATAGTGCTTTACAAAATTAAAGAATAATGAAAAAATATGGATTCGTTGAAGAACTTATCTCACACCCATAAGTAAAATTCGGGTAAGCAAATATAATTAAACTAAAAGGTTTTGCAAGCAGAATAAGATAACTATGAGTCAATAATTAACATATTTGTACAGTATAGAATTTTATACCTAAAGTATGCATAAATTTTAATCAAATTTATAAAGAAATGACAATAAATAGTATTTGACAGTTATTTAATATACACTGGGTTCATTTTAAAACTTACCACGCCTAGTATATTGGAATACAGACAGATTTGAGAAATTTGCCGAGACACGTCAATTTTATTATTGAAGAGAATCTATGTTTACCAAAAAAATCATTAATTCCTATCAGGTCTCTATCCCCTAGAACCACTCCTTCAAATGTTTTAAATTGAATGGGAGGTTAAGTGACATATCATTCAAAAGGGATTTTTATTCTCTACATTTTTCTGTTTAGATTTTTAAATTTTAATGTTCCGTTTCGGAGCAGTGCCTGTTTGAATCTTCACAATAATAAAATTAACACAAATTTTCTTGTCAATAAATTTCAGTAAGTTTTACTATCTTATCGCTATTTCTATTTGTCCAAATAAAATGTGTTTTATAATGTGAAAATTATATCTTGTTTAGTTTTATAGGGGTATTAGAGAAATGCAAGCATTTAATTTTAATTAAATTGTAAAATAAGTATTCTACATTTTCGTGCTGCCTATCATTAGTTGCAATAGTTACGAATAAGTACAAGCTGTATGAATTAATTAAATTTGCAAAATGGTTTATTCTTTAGAAGATAGAGTTGAAATTGTTTTAATTTACGGTGCAAATAATGAATCTATATGAAAAAACGGCCACAGTTTTCAACGAACGACATCCTGGTAAAAACGTTTCACATGGTTGTCATGCAACTCATGAAAAAAAGTGACTAAAATTGAAGTTTTAGGACATTTTACAGCAGATCCAACTATATCTATCAGAAAGATTTCGCATATAACTGGAATTCTGGTGAATTAGTGCACAAAACAACAAAATTACACAAATTTCATCATTATAACATAACTATTACTGCATATAATGAACGATGATGAACCTGACCACAGAATAGAGTTCTGTCAAAAAATGAAAGAATGTATTAGAAGGACCCCGACTTAATTCAGAATATTTGATTTTCTGATTAATATACAATGTTAATAAGTGACACTGTCGCTATTGGTATGATGACATCCCACATGTATTTTGAGGGGCTCATACTCAGTATCCGGAGAAAATAAGTATCTGGAGAGGCATTTTAGGAGATGCTATAATAGGTGCATTATTTATCAACGGTAATCTGACTGGGGAAATGTATTTTAATGTGTTGGGGGAAGAAATTGATAATCTTATCCTAGAATCACGGGAAAATCAACGAAAACCGTGCGGAAATCCTTTACTTAGTGAAGAGACCCTTCATTTCCAGCAAGACTCCTCTTCACTACGCCAATCATGTGCGGGATTGAGTTAATCATAGATTCCCTGGAAGATGGATCGGAAGACGTGTGACAATAGAGTGACCTGCAAGATATCTTGACAAACGAGTTGTTTCTGTGAGGTGATCTAAAATCTGTAGTTTATAAGACGGCTCCAGTAGACCTACAAGATTTACAAAACTGTATACCGGCTGAATGTAGGGCTATCAGACAAGAAGCATTTAATAATGTCCATATTGCATCTGAACAACGCCTGTTCTGTTGTTTAGAGAAAAACCTGGAACATTTTGAGCTCTTGATTAAATAATTTATTATTATGTTTGTTTTATTTTTTCAAATTTAGATATCGATTATAAATAAATTTCATTAGATCCAAAATTTGTTTCAATTTTATTATTGTGAAAATTCCAACAGGCACTGCTCCGTAACCAAACATTAAAATTTAAAAATCTAAACGGAAAATGTAGAGAACAAATATCAATTTTAAATGATGTCACTCAAATCCCCCATCCACTTTAAAATATTTGAAGGGGTGATTCTGGGGGGTAGAGGCCTGGTACCAATTAATTCTTTTTTACGTAAACATAGATTCCCATCAATAATGAAATTGACGTATATCAGCGAATTTTTCAAATCTGTCTGTATTTCAAGATACTAGGGGTGGTAAGTTTCAAAACGAACACAGTTTATATACAAATAAACGTATCCAAGCTGGCGTAAGTGCAATAAAATTCTGTCAAAAGAAATCACTGAAACACAATGACTAAATTAACTTTTTGGTGATTAAATCAAGAAAGCTAATACAAAGAATCCTTTGAAATATAAAATTCTTATGTGTTAACCTGTAAGAAGAGATAAAATTGAAATTAAATAAATATAGAGGAAAAAAAATCTTCCTAAATACTGCGTTTCGTGGATTTTTGAAAGATACGAGGGAAGCGCCAAAATTTCCCGATCTGATGTAGATGAAGGTATAGGATCTGGTCAAAATATTAACAATACACCAGTTCAAGTTTTATTAGTCTTGGCAAAAACAAAAATTAAATTTACGTCATTTATTTTTCTTACAACAGTCACGAAAATTGATTATGGAGCTGTTGTCAAATTCCTGACTCAAAAATACTCTAATTTATCCACTATTTATCACCTTCCGATTCTCCACATGGGCTTTAGTCAAGAAAATGTTCATTGCAATTTCTTGTTGCTTCCGGAGTCTAGCAAAAATGCTTCCAGGTGGCCCGAAACTCTCGATATTACAAAAGGACTTATATTTTGATTATACTATTTTTTTAATTGTATGTGTCTTAAACTTAGCATTCTGCACTATTAAACGTCTTGTTTATATAATCGTGTACTGCTGACTTCATAACTAGTGCCCTGGACAACGTAACTGCTTTCGTAAATTAAGTTTATACCTGCCATCAAAGTTTAATAGTTTTAGCCGTGTGAATGGATAGCATTCACTAGGATGCATCGCCTCGCGCCTTGCTGTTTTGTAAAAGTTTTAATTTAAACATTATGTTGTAGCTACTGCAAAATTATGCCGCATATACTAATATATCTAAATATCTAAATATAAACGTTTTTAACGTGTTTACGGAGCTTTAGAGCAAATTGTGGGGGCGTGTTTAATACATCGCCAATTGAAATGGATATGGCACAAATTAAAAATCCAGGACTTCTTTAAGATTTGTTTTTAATGTGAATTGTGTTCTGAGCAAATATTAATATTCTTGAAACAAAATTTTACATTTCTTACTTACTTCTTTTCCATAATGAAATTCGATAAAATATAACACTCTTAAATTCAAAGGTTTTAAACATAAATGTATGCATGTATAACGTAGGTATTTCTACAACACTTTTTATAGTAAACGCAATTTATCATCAAATATTAATGTTAGCTTTCAAAATACATTAGATGTGCACGCTTGCTTTGATGTAGTTGGTAACCAATAAGTATATTTAAATTTCATTTTAAGAAAAACAGTTTGGCAGATGGAATTTACCTACTTTATGTGTAAAGTATATTAATAAAGTACGTAAAAATTTGATTTACGTAAATAATTAAGAAATATGTATCACGCCATTCTTAAAAAAGCGAGTGGACCACCCTACAGATAACTTCCCCAAAGTGGGAGTTATTAATAAATGCCTTTTCAATAACTGTTACAACGATCACGAAAGCTACGTAAATGTGGATGATATAAACATTTGAATGGTTCATTGTATGGCTTCTTAACTGATAATCTCTCTTTAAAATTTGAAAAAGGTACATTTTGTTAAATTTACAACAATTATAAGGTCAAACAAATTTGGTTGCGGTACGTACTTTCATGTATGACTATATAATCTTTTAAATAATAAAATATTAAAACGATTACAGACTACAATGGTGGACACGATAAGTACTTGCGTGGGCGAACATATTGTCCTTATAAATATAATAAAATGTTGTTAAAAATTGCAAAAATTACACCTCCCTTCTTACGTACAGAAACGTAGAGTTACTAAGAAACGAAGTAGTTTCGTTGCACACCCTCTTCGCATGACTTGGTTGTTCATTGATTCACGGATCTTTATTTAAAATTTCCCACATTGAAAAATAACTCCAAAAAGGACATAACATTATATATACCCAGGTGTAATCCAAAATTTATTATTTTGTAAGTGCTTTTCTGGACCCCCACTCTATCCAATTCCTGTTACCGAGCACCTCCATAACCTTTTTAATTCAAGAGGGACTACTTTAATTGACAGTCCTCAAATTTGAGCGCAATCCATTAAGCAGTTTTTGAGTTATCGTAGACAACACGATTCCGGGTATTTTTTTAAAAATTCGTATAATTACAAAATAGATCAACAAAAAATTTGCTCCATAATATACTCAGTGACAGAAATTGCAACACCAAGAAGGGGTTGGAATTTTCGGATGAAATTAGATAGGAATATGTTACAGTAATAATTAAAATTTGGGAGGAAAATATTTATTAGTTAAACAAAATTTTATAATAATTGTTAATAATGTGTGGTGTTCTATCTTGTCTTGAGCTATTGCCTCCCATGCAAGATTCCGTCGTTCACCACGCCTTCTCCTGACTCTCATACGACCGCCATTCATTCCTAAATAAAATCTAGATTCGTCACTAAAGACAATACGACGCCATTCAAGATTACAATGAAATCGTTCATTGGACCATTGCAACCGTTGTTGACAATGTTCTGCAGTCAAAGGAAGCACAAGTTGCGGAAGATATGATGTTAACCCAAAACTTTGGATTCGGCGATAAACTGTTCTAAAGGTTACAAGGCGACGTTCTTCACAAAACCATTGGTCACCACCTGCCTGAGTAGAGGAAAATCGTTCTCTAAATTCCAGTTGTCTTAAGAGACGATCTTGGCGCTCATTCGTTCTTCTTGAAGCCCTGGTTCCTCTTTTACGATATCCCTCGCCATCTTCAAACCATGCACGACACATTGGAATTACAGTAGACCGATTTCGATTTACACAGTTAGCAATTTCCCCAAGCGAAAAACCCGTTTCGGGCAAACCAATAATTCGACCTCTGTCAAATTCGCCTAATTGACGGTAATATCCTCATTGCCGTACTCTAGGCATGATTAAACAAACAAAACACGTTAACAAAAGAACAACAACCAAAATAAAGTTAATTAACAATGAAAAAGAACAAAAAACCGTACGAAAAACGCACACTAAAAAAGTTAGCAAATGTGAAATGACACGTTATAAAATTACCACTTGATCTCAAAACTTATCAATTAATACTTAGTCAGTCCAACAGATCTACCAACTTTGATTAAAAAATTCCTAACCCTTCTTGGTGTTACAATTTCTATGTTACAGAGTATAGAATCAATAATATACGTTATCTTAAAAAATGTCGTTTCGTTCCACCCCATCAAACTCCTTTTACTGATCACTACCAAAAGCTTCTCAAATCATAGGTGGTGATTTGATAAGTTTTTAGCCTAACATATAAAACATTGCTACATTTCAAAACAAATTTTTATTTATTCAGCTTTAACTCTATTCACTTAGCATAACGCTCATAAAGTGTTTCAAAACCCTTAGAAAAACCGTTGTTTTTGGTCTAAAACTTACTTTTTATTACTGTATCATTCATTGAAAACTCTCATTTTTAAATATGTTTTTTAGTTTTGGAAATAGACAATTGTCTGATAAGGCTAATTTGGAATATACAGAGGAAGGGGTCAATGAATTTAAATTAAATTTATGACTTTTCATGAAACGCAATAAACGAGTATTTCCTTGTAAGAAAAGTACCCATTTGGAATTGTTTTCTTATGTATTTATTCGCAATTAACGTAAAATAATATCTTAATTTGGTCGTATGCTGATAATGATACCTTTCTTCCTGTAACGATTGATGCGCGGGCGTTTGCTGCCTATTTATGGATACGAGTGAAAGTAATAACACGTTTCTGTTCTTTGATTATTCTTATGTTTCTAGGTTGTTACATAAGTCTGTGTTTTATCTATAGCTGCATTACTATCAATTTTTAAATAGCACGACAGCCAAATGACTTGGAAGTTATCGTTTTTGAATAGTATTCAGCAATTTAGGGATTCTCTAGGCAGATAATACTTTCATAACCAAATCATGATGTACGATATGAAAAACATGTTAGTAGGAAATTTTTGAGCTATAAATTTAAGCTCAATTCATCGATGCTTCCAAAATCATGTCATACACGGCATGAACATCTTCAGGGGCAAATAGAGAAATGGTTCTCTAAACTCGATGTTCATGTTCGAAGAAGTACATTATTTTCCTAAATTCAGTAACCTAATCTAGTTATGATGATCCACGGAGGGGAATTATCTGTTAATGTGCCCACAACTCTTTCCAAAACGAGTATTTAATCAACGATCGACTCTAAATTTTGTCAAAAATGAGATTTTTATAGAAATGTGGAATCAGGTATATCCATAATCACCAAAATAGGAAGAACTCTTTGTTAAGCAACGTACTCGTCTTCATATTCGTATCGGGTTTTATTTATGGTAAATTTTTAAGTCCAGCTATTTTATCAGTACCCCCTAATAGAAATATTCTCTAGTTTACACCCAGCAAATTTTTGAGTTGTGAACAAAATATCCAGCATAGAGAGGCAGATATCTCGCTAAAATTATCACGAATATGTTCAGCGTCCTACAAAACGTCAACATTTGTTGTAATTGACACATGTGAAATTTTGACCCATTTACCTAATAATTTCCTCGTACTATCGCATATTGCGGTAGTTAAAAAGATGTCATAGTTTCATATGCACCCATTTTTATATCTTTTTGCGTTTTAGGGTCCCCTGCACAGGATCAATCAAATTTTATAGTAATGTTTGTCAGCTTCTCCATCCTCTGCCGGCAATTGTTCCGTTTAAAAATGACTTGACAGTTTGCTCTCAAATATGAAATGTACATATTGTAAGAGATTACCTTGAGTTGATAGGGAAGTGGGAGCAAAAACGAAATATAGCTTTGATTAGACTATGTGAAAGTATATAGTTAGGTATATATAGCAGCGCGACGAATTTCTAAAATAAGTAACCATTTCGCCGATGATATCTTAAAATAGTCTGAACCGATTGCGTTCAATTGCAGGACTTATATACACTGAAGAATACTCTCTAGAGTTTAATAACTTTTAGTAGTAATTGGTCAAAATGTATATCAGAGGAAGAGGATAGGCAAATAATTTTAAGGTAGCAAATGTGTTTGATTACACCGTATTAACAAAGGTATTCAGGTGTATAGGGCTGTATAGTATCTAGACCATCTACTTTTCAATATGGCGGAAGTTTATTAAAAAATGTTGCTCTTTTATACCCAATAACATGCATTAGGCAGATGTTTTCAAATTTGTAGGTATAGAATAAACAATTGTTGCTCCAGTGAAAAACTTTTGTTAAAATAGCGATTGTGTAGCATGACTCGAATTCACAGATTATTATGATAACATACTCATAAATTACATATCTCTCTGTAAATAGAAGACTATAATAAATTGATATACATTATTAAAACGGTAAATGTAATGCAAATAGGAAAGTCTAGTAATGAAGTATATAATTTAAAACATTTCAGTACATTTTATTATAATTCAAAATAAGTTTTTAAGAAGTAATATCAACTAAAATAATTAAATTCTTAATAATATACTATCGTTGAGTAAAATGTCAATTGACGCCAT
>JAHWXV010034036.1:0-17922 GCA_024586415.1 Phrixothrix hirtus
GCTATGGTTATTATGTATTCAATGCCCCTTTACGTAAACTTAACAGTTTTTCTGAAAAAATGCGTTGAAGCAATTTATTAGAGAAAATTTCCGGAGTTAAACAGCCTTTCGCCTGTCGAGTAACTTGGATGGGTAACCGTTACAATTATTGTTTCCAAAATAAACGTAGGCAATAATCTAATCATTTGTGGACACTATTGACATTATCTATGTACGTAAGAGAAATTCGTGTGTTGTTTCACACCAGATTTTTCCTCTAACATTGCTTTGACCCTGCATTGCAGTGTAGAATAGACTTGTTTGTCATGTAGGTGACGAGATCTTGCCCATTTCTTTCTGGTTTCGTTCTTACTTTTGACAATTGCTTTCTCACTTTCGTTAAGGGCCAATTTGTTTTCGACCGTCGGTTTGTAGGTCAATTGGCAGCTTAGAAGTGTGGCCTTGATTGTGTTGGTGAGCTTGTGTATCGCAGCTTCGACGTCTGCTTCTGTGTCTAACTGCCGGGATGTTTTGGGTCCCCCTGAGTCCGAAAAATATGTTTTTAAAAATTGGTCTGTGTGTGTATGGGTGCGCGCGCCCACGTGTGTGTGTGTATCTGTGTGTGTGTGTGTGTGTGTATCTGTGGGTGTGTCTATCTGTGTGTGTGTTGTGTGTGTGTGTGTGTTGTGTGTGTGTTGTGTGTGTGTTGTGTGTGTGTGTGTGTGTGCGTGTGGGTGCGTGCATGCGTACGTGCGCGCGTGCGAGCGTCCGTGCGTACGTGCGTGCGTACGTGCGCGCGTGCGTGCTTGCGTGCGCGCGTGCGTGCTTGCGTGGGTGCGTGCATGCGTGCGTACGTGCGTGCGTGTGTGCGTGCGTGCGTGTGTGTGAATAGGATATCTCGAAAACGAAAAATCGGAGATGAACAAAATTTTATATCGTCGCACGCGATTGCAATAATTTCATTAAAATTAAATAACCGGAAGTACCACTTTACTCTTGTCATTTTTTGGTTTTTCGAGATTTTCTCAAAATCGGCTTCAGCGATTTTTTTAAAATTTTATATTTGTCTCTTATCTTCTGCACATGAGGTGTCAAGAATTTGCTAAACTCTGATCACCGGAAGTGCCACTTTATTCTTTTGATTTTGAAGTTTTTTGCGATTTTCTCGAAAACATTTTTAATAATTTTTTCGAAACTTGCTACGGTTCTTATGTCTTTAACGTCATTTTCTGAGAACTTAGAGCTTTTCCTGAAAAAATTCGTTGAAGCGTGTTTTCAGGGACAATCTTTCAAGTTAAGCAGGGTTTTACTTGTCCAGTAACTTGGATGGGTATCCGTTACAATTAACGTTTCCAAAATAAACGTAAATAATAATTTAATCATTTGTGGACACTATTTCCATATCTATGTGCGTAAGAGGAAGTCGTATGTTGTGTCACACTAAATTTTTATATTTAATTTCAAGGTCTCGCCCAATGAATTCTTACACTTTTTCTTACTTTTGTTTATTATAAACTTGCCTCTCTTTTTGTTTAACACACAACTACTCACTAAATAAATTTATATTCCATGATGTCAGCAGACGCTACAAAATTTTCTTAAAAAACACAAGTTTAAAATAAATATCGATATTGTAATAAGTTTCAAAAAGTGTAAGGCCAATATTTTATTAATTTCAAAGTAAACTGGAGATTAGATATTATCTAATTTTCAGAAAACCTAATTAATTTTATTGATTTGGAAAACAAATCCGCAGAATCCTCTTTAATACTTCAATTTTTCCAAAATTAAAATGGATTAGGAAAAATATTTAAGTATCTAAAATATTAACGAAATTAAAAATGAATTAGAATGAACCAGAACAAGCTTTTATTAAAATGACAAAGATATACCGCGTGGTTACTACCCTGTGTAAATTAACATGGTCACAACATTGATATTTACTAAAAATACATTGGGAACTTTTTTTCAAACAAACACTGTTAATTTTTTGCTAAAAATTATTTCATTTTCTTTGCTAACTGGTCTAAAATTATTCTGTTGAATTTGGATGCTCTTAACTAATTTATTTGTTAAAATCATTTCATTGTAATTCTATACCATTTCAACTGGGGCGTGCATCATATTACGTATGTACATCTAAAAGATGAAAAAAAACTTACTTTTGTAAATTTATAAATCTATGAGAGATTTATGTGCATTTTGGGTAATCTGAAGTACCTTAAATTCAGGTTTCGCTACAGTTTCAGGAAAGACCAAAAGACTTAACTGAATAAATTGATGTTTATATTTAATCAGTGCAATCAAACGTATAAATTAGGATATATCGATTTATTTAATATACCGTGCTAACATATACAGAGTGTTTCAAAAATAAGAACACCCCGCACATTGTGGGTACTTTGACTTGTAGAACAAAATTTGCTTATGATTTTTTTCGAAATATTAACAATAATAGTATTTAGTCCAATTATGGCATGCGCGCCGTGCCAGACAATAATATCGTTGCCCTTGATGTGTATTACTCATCAGTATATCTTGAATAGGAAAATATGTTTGCCTATAAAAATATTTATCCCAGAAGATAACCTTAAAAGTAAGTAAGTAAAGAAATCATTTTTGCAAAGCAAAATAAATAAATACAAAATGCATTTTCCAGTTATTCTTTTTATTTATAAAAGTAATTTACTGGTTAGTGTAAAAAGAATGGGTTATTTTGTTGTAGAATATTTCCATTAAACGTGTTACAAAATTTATCATGTCTGACATTTAGAATCTAGTGTTTTTAACAAATAATTTTGGTAACAAGCAATCATTATGTTTAAAAATTAAATCTTAAAATGTAACGACTGACTTAAAATTGTTTTATTTCAAACAAAGTAAACAAGGCTAAAGAACTTTTATAGATCTTAATAAAACATTTCGTGTTTTTATAAGCATATTAAATTGCAATAGTAGTGTTTGATATCGTATTTAAATTTTCAAAATTTAAAAATCGCTTTCGAAAAACAAATTGTGCTCTACAGGTCATAAGATCCCACCGTTTGCCTGGTGTAACATATTTTTGGAACAATGCAAATACAACACACAGGGCACTTTTAAACGAAATTTCAAAAATTTCGTTGTTAATTACAAATAAGTAACGCGATAGACATTTATCCATTTAAACTACCCTTTCTCTTCTATTTACAGCAAATTTCACTAATACAGCTTTTTAATGTTGATAGGGAGCGATGCAGGACGTGCGACTAATAGCGGGTCCCCATGGATATTTGTCGCTGTGCCCGAAACTAGACTCAACATGTCCGACGTGCGGCCAGTTTTCGCTGTTGCAGAGCACCGTGCAGGAGCTGACAAGGCATCTTCAGGAGCTTTCCGAAAGGGTATATGGACTACCATGTAACGTCTCTTATGCGTCTGTACACTGTTTTGATTGTATATAATTGTGTGGTTTGCAGTTAGTAGCAGCTGAAGGCCGTATCAGTAAGGTAGAAGAATGCGACTGCCAGAAGTCTTGCCGCTTCAACGGCTCGGTTCACGCGGACGGTGCCACTTGGCAACGCGGCTGTGACTTATGTGCTTGCGTGGTTAGTACAAAATTCAAGTCTAAATTTAATTCTAACAGCGGTTATAATAAAAATCAAAATTTTACGAAACGTTCGAATAGCCTGACATATACAGGCAATCTGACTTGCAGTTGCGTTCATTTCTGTAAATTATTTAACTGTTTTTGCATTTTACATTGTTTCTACAGCATGGAGAGGTGCAGTGTCGTCCTGTGGAGTGTCCTGTACCAGCCTGCAAGAATCCTGTTAATATTAGTGGTGAATGCTGCCAAATTTGTCTTAGTAAGTCTAAAACAAAAAAGGTTGACCTTTGTTTATTGGCAATATTGATAACTAACTGGTCTCAAATTTAAGAAAATAGTAACGAAATCTACCACTACATTATTCAAAATTTTAGCACACCGGCACAGAAAATAGATAAAACAAATAATGTTATTTTTAGTTTATTTTTGGAAAGAGCTATTAGCTACTACGAGTAAAAGTCATTTACAAAGATTTTACAAATTGGAGAGCCCGAACAAAATTTTTCCAAAGTGTAGAGATCAAACGTTTCGGATTTTGTGTTTCAGCTGTTTTGCAAAAAATGATGTACAAGCGAAACCAAGTAGTAATTAGTGTAATTAACAATGAATAGCTTAATCAACTTTACACGACCTACGAGAACAAATCAGGAACTACATTTTTGCTAGTGTAGTTACGACGATTCTACTATTTTACCGCAAAACATCTAACTTTTGCCTTGATTTTCTCTAAAACTGCTAGTTACGGAAAAAATGTAACTAAGAAATTATGTTTGTTTTTTATGTCTCTAGCTGTGTTTGAACACAAGACTGCTTCACTTTATTACCCCACTTTATCCATATAATTATCGCAAATATTTACACAAGGGACACATACTTTTACACTAGGAAACGTCTCAAATTATGAAAAGCTTCAGAAAAAAATAGCTTGATAAAGTATTGCAATTGAAAACTGCATCATCAAAGAAAATTATAACTAAATATAAATAATAGCCATAATCTGTTGTTTGAGAATAAAGGCAATTCTAGATTGTCAGTGTATTTATAAAACTATTAAGCACTTTCCAAAAATATACAAAATAAACATACGTTAATTAATTAAAAACCAATACAAACACTGATAAACACAAAATTCATTTAAAATTAAACGCACGAAATTATGTATTTAACATTAAAACTCCAATACTTCAAACTTCCTTTGAAATTAACCGGTTGGTCTTCTACATACCCTAAATATTTCGGTGATTTAACAAGAAGTGAGATTAATTATATATACAGGGTGTCCCAAGATATTTATGATAGAAAATATGAAATTATAATGAAACTGTCACAAATATATTATTAACTAAATTTTTAAAGCTGTAAGTAAATGTAATGAATTTTCTTTGTAAATAAATATACTCGTGTTAACGATCTAATATGACTTTTCGACAAATTTATATCATTTTGATTTTTAAATTAAGTACCTACTATAGTAACTGCATTACCACCTTGAGGTATCAGACTTAGCGACTCCAGTCGTTAAATTCTACGTGACCGTAGTCGTATTACGCGATTGAAATTTTAAAGTGGTAATGCATTTATAATGCTTGAGTGTGTTTACTCGCCGCCCTATACCATCTTTCAATAAACGTAACTGTCTGGTTTCAAATTCCATATAAAGACCTTGAGTAATTATTTTTCTCGAATATTCAAGACTCGCATCTTTATTCATTCAAAAAAACTAATTGGAAGAGGACATGAAACATTATGTAAAACTTTCTATTAGCGTCCCAAATGCATATTAAGACAGTAAATTATCGTACCTAAAAAACGTATCGCAAAAAAGGCAAATTAAAGTTAATACGTCAAAAGGAAATTCTCGGGGTTCAAATTTTATATTAAAAAAATATTGAATTCTGAAATAATGAAAACTGAAAAAGAAAAAATTCAAATATAACAAAAATAAAAATTTTATAGATCATTAGCGATGTTTAACTAAACATTAAGATCAATAGCAAGTGTAAAACATGCATTAGATTTTAATTTAATACTCTAAAATTAATGCTATCAAGACTTTTGAAGCAAAATGTGTTATCATGATATATAAATAAATAACTTGCACATTAGATTAAAATTTAAACCAAAAAAAATTAAAAATTAAAAACACCGATAAAAAGTAATCAAGGGAGAAATGCTTTTGGTACCAGAACCGTAATTTATGCGTTTTAATAAAAGTTTTAGTTACTTTAAACAATAAAATAAATACTCAAGGATACAAATTATTTTCCTTCGTTTGTAATTTATTGTATGTAAAGCAAAAACGTGGTAAAATTGACACATAACATGGGGCCTTACAATATAATTCAAAACGGTAAAGGGATATACGTTCAATACGTTACATATCTTAGAAAACACCAAATTTTAAGTGCCTATAAAATTTATTTAATGTTAACTAACATGGGAAAATTGAGTTATAAATGAAGAAATGTATTTAAAAAATATTTCAGTTACGTAAAATAGCACTTGTACCTAATTAAATAATAAAACAAGTTCCTGCAGCCATAGAATTTAAGGCACAATTGAAGTCCCAGGTTTGAATACATAAAGGACATAAATGATCCAAATATTGACTGCTTAAAACATTTTTAAATAAAGGTTACAAACAGTCCATCGGTTGCTTGATAAATTGAATTAGCCAAAACGCAGGCTACTGATCGAAGTAACAAAGAATAAAGAACCAAAACAGGAAAAAGTCCAAAAAGAGATATTTAAAACGGAGCAGAATGTTTAACACAATTTTTTTGCTAAAGGTCTGTTTGTTCTTTTTTAAACAAAGAATTTTCTTAAAGTTCTGAATTGAAAAATATTTAACAATTAAATATAAAATACTGTCATATCCAAATTGTGTGAACACTAATAAGGATTGACTAAAGAATGGCGAATATGGAAAATAGTTGTTTTAATAGAAATAGATCAAGCGGCAAACGCATTCTATTATTTAGAGCAGAAAAACCACGAAATTTAATTCAAAAATATAGGGCGGTTTTTTCTATCTCCGATGGTTGATAAAACAAATACAAGTGTAAATAACCAAATGAATTTATTACCAAAAGTTAGGTACAAACATGGTTACTATTCGACATAATCACCGTGAATATTGAGGCATTCGCTATTATCTGCCGTTAGTGAGCTGTCATGGACCTTAGCGTTGTTTTGAAGAACGCCACTAGTCTTGAACCTCTGCTCTCAGTTCAGGAAAGAGGCGGAATCCGCGTGGCGCTAAATCAGGGTTGTACGCATGGTGTTTAAAAATTACCCATCGAAATTGCTGAAGAAGCTGTTGGGTTACAACAGTACTGTGGTGAGGTCGGGCGTTGTCATGAATCAGAAGAACTCCAGAAGTAAGCATGCCTGTTCTTTTGTTCTTAATTGCTCTCCTCGGCTGTTGTAAAGTCTGGCAATGTATAGCGATAAATTCAACAAGCAACACGGTAGCCATAACCTTCCTTTGTTGAAGATTTGAACTTTTTCGGTTTGTCTGGGATTTAAGTGTATGCATTGCCGTGACTGTTGTTCCATTTAGGAGTGACATATTAAATCGAAGTCTCATCTCCAGTCACAATTGATTTCAGCCTCACTGGCAGGAACATAAGCGCTGCCACCGTTCGGCGACTTTTATAGTTATCAGATATCTTTGGAATTCACGCACAATTTTGTCTAACGCTAGGTGTTCTGTAATGATTCTGTAAACAGACAAACTTCAGGAAATTCCACACACAACTCACTTATAGTAAACTTTTTCGAACAACGGTCAACTCGTTGAGCAATGCCTACTGTTACAACAAACTTGCGTCCTTGTCCTCCTTCATCAGTTCAGTCTGCTTTAAATTTCCCACATCACTCACGCCCAGCACCATCACTCATAAATTTTTTACAGACTAATTTCAACTGCATTATTCCCTTCTGGTTGAAGGAACCGAATTACGCTATGTAATTCACACTTGGCGGGAGAGTCAATCGTAGCAGCCATGTTTACGTGCATGCAACTCAATTCATAATGGCGTAAGGATGGTGGAAGTGGCAGTGACTATAATGGCAGACATACGTATACCCGCCCCTACCACTCGCTTGGCTGTTTACCTGCACGATGGGAGGTTTAAAAACCGCCCTCATATTTACGTTTTTACGTTTGAGTACCGGGATTACCTCTGACGGATTGTTATCTTAATTGGATTTTACGATTGCTGCTGTTTCAGCGCCCTATTTGGAGGGCATGAAGTTCATGACTCCGCCTCGATCACCGCGAGGGTGTTCGGAAGATGGGCCAGGATTTTTATGACGCCCTCACCAAAGGTAGGGGCGGCTTTTGCTGCTTCTAGTATTATGGCAGCAGCCTTCGCGATTTTTGACATGTTGAGGGTGTGATGTATGGCACTCTTAAGTTCTTTTTGTGTGCTACCGATGGTCTTTGCATATGTTGGTCTGGCTGCTGGTGTAGTGTTGGTTTGCACTATGGTTTACATTCTGTGGGTTCTTTGGAACCCCCGGTAATTCGCGGTACGGCCGCCGCCACAGTTCACGTACTTCGCTGGCACTTCGCGAACTTTTTTTCACTCGATTGTTTGATCGCCATCCGCGCACTTGACACGGTTTGGGCCGTCTTTGCAGCATCTTTGGTAGTGCCCAAATTAGTGGCATCGGTGGCATTGCATGATGCCTCTTTTTCCCTTTCTGGGTGCTTCTACCCTTATCGACAGGTGTATTATCTCCATCAGGTTAAATATTTCTTTCCCTGAGGGGGATTTCGTAAGTTCTTTGAAATTTGCTGGAATGGGCGCCTTTGTTCTTCCATTCGGCATCCTCTTCACCAATAGAACTGGCAAACCCTTCTTTACCAGCTCGTCCTTGATGTCCTGGTCGGTGATTGACTCAGGCAGCCCTAAGCAGTTTTTCTTGGAGTAGTAAATACGTATGATAGGGCAGCTGCCTATCATCAAATATTTTCACTATTTTCTGGAATCTTCTGGGGTTTCCGACTGGATGCGGATTCCCATGGCAATGTTAACTATTGCCCTGGGTTCTATTAATTTTCCTTGAGCACCTTGAGGATGCTCGCCCATTCGTCTTTCTTTCTTAGTACTATTAGTGGAACGCGATTTGCTTTCCTATTAGTGATAGTGCCTGTCGTGGCTGGTTCTTCTTTTGTTTGTTACTGTTCTGTATCCGAAACGGTGTTAGGCTTTTGTTGGCGTCCGGCGCCTAATAAACAAAATCTTTGTTTTTAAATTTGCCGCCGTATTTTTTCAGAAACGGCGTTGACAGGACAACAAGAATAATAAACAAGATTTTCCTGTCGGATAAAACACGAGGGACGTGTTTTCTACGTCTCGTGACGATTGGGAAATATATAATTAAATTTAAGTGATAGTTAAATGTAATTTTTCACATCTTGTGGATTTCAACCATATTTATAATTGGTATTAATTCGCCGCGAGACACTCGCACGATGGGCAGTTAATCCACGCGTAGTTTGGGTTTGGAAAAGAATCTGTCGTGTGCGTGATTTGTTTGAAGTGTACGGGTGTGTGTGCGCGCGTGTGTGTGTATGTGTGTGTGTGTGTGTGCGTGTGTGTGTGTGTGTGTGTGTGTGTGTGTGTGGGTGGGTGTGTGTGGATGTGTGTGGGTGTGTGTGCGTGAGCGTGTGCGTGTGCGTGATTGACCTGCCTTTTTGCATCCCGGTTGCTGCTTTTTGAACGTGTTACGTTCTTCTGCGGATGCAGAAATTCATATATAAATCACGATTGACGACTCTCGATTTAAAGCACTCGAGAAGCCCGTTAAAGTGACAAATGAAAACTAAGATACCCTTTTATATTGTTCTTTTGCTTCCTTATTGTTGGTATGTGAAAGACATAAGCGAAACGTCAACGCATATCGACGAGAATTGAATTTGAACCAACGTCCCGGCTGTCAACTCTTTGTAGAGACCAGTTTAAACCTTCCCATGCGAGGGAAGCCCATTAATACATACCTTCTGTCCAGATTTTGGACGCATACTTTGGTTGATTGTACCTATTATATTTTATCCCTAATTTTAGGTTTAGTAGACTTACTAGTTTTTCCCGTACCTCTTGAACTAGGCGAAATTCAAGAGACGGAGAAGTTACCTGTAACCTTTTTTTTGTAACCTGTTGTTTCGTATATATACTAAATAAGCCATTTATTTAGCAATAGATATATCGTATTACCTAATTATACCTTTATTTCTACACGTAGAATAAGTTAATTGTTAATACTTTGCACTTCAATGGATATGTACTAATTAAGGTTGCCCCTTTTCATCACGATCTTAATTGATAGTAATATTTTTGGGGCCCTAATAAAAGGCAAGCCTGGGACAAATTAGCTATAGGCCACGGAACGGTTTATATCTGTTCCGAGGAATAGTTCCACATTTTGAGCGGCCCATCTGGAGCAGTGGCGCCTCCCTTATATTTCGACTCCTTGTACGCGTTTCCAGAGTTTTCTCTTAGAGCGTGGACAGTGCTGGTACAATTCTTCAGGAATCCGCCCTACTCCCCAGAGCTAGCGGGATATCAATACGATTGTGGGGGGTAACGCTTAACGCGCTGGTGGCAAGGGCTTCGAAACGGTTGCTTGTGGCAACTTTAGTGGAAGGTCCGACTTCATTTCTTCCTGTGGTGGATTTTCGCTTCCTAGACTTCACTTTTAGAAGCTGCTGTCTTCTTTGTCATCAGATTAATAATCCATTTCGTCGCTGAGAAGTTTAATGGTTGTTCGTGCCGCCGCGCTGCCTCTTTCATACTCTGTTAGCAGCCTTTCAGCTTCATTAACGGCTGTTTTAGGATAATTTTGGGTCAGTTTGACTTTGTGGTCTGGCAAGTCTCGCAGAGCTTCATTTGAGGGTCGGATTAGCTTGTTTGGGCTGATGTAGTCAACCCACTCGAGATAGCCGACAAGTGCGTCGAGCGTGTTGTCATCCATCATGACAGTAGCTGTGGACATTTTGGAGTAATATTCTGCTATTCGCATTACTAGTTGATTTGGTACTGCAACCGACTCACCGTAGCAAGCTGAAGACGCCTAAGTTACAGTATCTAAGAATATATAGGAGCTGCCGACAAACACGTGCGTACTCGCCGGTAACTCGATGCATACCCTCGTATTTAAAACACAATAGATTGTAATATTCCAAAATAAAGCATTAAAATATAACGAATTAATTCGTTACCAACTTTTCATCGCACGTTTTCTTTAAAACACAAATATGTAACATCCAAGAATTGTTTTTAAAATGGGGTAGATGCTTCGAAATCGTTTTTAGGACGTTCCTGAAGCGTTTTAAAGCAAATCTTGAAAATGTTTGTAGAAACATCCCGGAATGTCCAAGCATAAGCCATTATTGAAAAGTTCCAAATGTTCGTAATTTTTTTTTCTATCTGGTACTCAAAATGTAATCAAAATTTTTATATGATTTGTATTAAAATAAGTCAAGGCAATTTAAAAAATCAAGTACACAACAGGTTCAGGGGTTACCTCACAGCGGCCGACCTTGTAACGAACTAAATCACCGTTATGCCGCTTAACAAAATTAAAAAGGAACTTGAAAGTGTTTGACTATTATTCCTAAGGACACATTGAATAATGTGTATACATACAGCAGTTCAATTGCATTGGTATAAATAACGCCAACATCAATTTTGAACAAATCCTGATGACAAATGCCGCAATCACAAATAAAATAAGAGATGTTTAAACATTAGCATGCCTCTGCAGGTGTCAAAATAAAAATTTTCGAACTACAAGTGGCATCAATTATCAAGCGATAACACCTTCCTACCTCTTCAACTAGTCAACTACCTGAAACAAGGGTAAAAATCAGCCTTTCCTGCCCACCTTACTAGTTTCTGAGAAATTCCAGAAAATGGCTTAATAATAATTCCATACATCTCTCCTAAGATTGCCTAAAAGCGAAAAAAACATGGGAAGACAAACAAATTACTCGGAAACACTCACGCAGGATCAACATCGCGACAAATCGTAGAAGTTACGTTTAATCCGCAAAAAAACGAATTACTAAACATTTTATTCGTAAACAAACATTAACTTTCGCCGGTTTCCTAAAATTACTAAAAATGCATGCAAAAATAGAAACGCTTATACACTTGATCATAAGTGAACGAATACATTTGATAACGTTAAATAACACATTCACTGGAACAGTTATGGCAATTCTCAAAATTAATATTAAATCTAAACAAAATAATGTGAAATTTAAAATTGTACAAATTTTCAAAATAAAACGTTACAATTATTTATTTATTCAGATTTTATGATTGAACTAATATTATATAAGGTAGTAAATAATTATATACATAAAGTTTACTTAGATCTTAACATGGGACATGCTGTATATCTAAAGGTAACAACCTTTTCCCCTAGAGTCATGATTTATCACATATAACACTTTTAAGTATCCTGTAGATAGAATTTTTTTCATTTTTCCGTTAATTAATCCAGACCCCTAAGGATTTATTTAATTAAATAAATTTAAATGGTATTTGTGTACGAGTTTTACTAATTTTGTAATAAGAAGTGTAATGAATTTATTAAAATGTTAACAGGACATTGCCTATTGCAAGGAGTATTTTATGACCATGGTGATCAGGTGAACCTGCAGCAATGTTTAAAGTGTGAATGTCGTGATGGAAGTATGAACTGTACTAGAATAACTCCCGAAACAATGTGTCCTAAACTAACGTGCCCTCCGGAAGAGCAATTTAGTGCACCTGATGAATGTTGCAAATTTTGTCCAGGTATGAAATAATATTGAATTAAAAAATAGATTGCTTTAAATTATGTGCTTTAACAATTACTAATCTTTTTCTCATCATATACTAACTGCATATGACTAACAGAGCTGTGTGTTTATCAAATTAAACAGGGATTGACTACTGCGCTAAGGGGCATATTTGTCATGCTAATGCATCATGTCTCAACCTGCAGACTACTTACGCTTGTCACTGTGACCAAGGCTTTCATGGAGATGGACATATGTGTTTTGGTATGCATTTTTTCACTTTGTCCACATTCATTTTTTGTGCTTGTAGCATTATTGCTTTGTTTAAATTACTTTGTTTTATCAAATTTTAAATTTAAACAAAATATTTATTTAAATAGTTATATTTTTCTAACTAAAATTCAAATTAATTATTCATATTAGAATTAAAAACTTTGAAAATGGCCATTAAAAGATCGAAACGTATCCTAATTGTATAAAATATAAAATATTTTTTTACTTGTCCTATGGCTACATTTACGTATTCTAGAATGTTAGAATGCGGTAATAAAATCTCACTACCTGTGCATAATGGTATTTACAGCATTATCTAAAGCACTGAATTTACGAGGTATGTAACAGAAGTAATGAGAGTGAAATTTATTCGCTCAATGTGGCAACACTGCATCAGTACAAAGTCTGGCGACATGTCAGTAGATGGGGTAGGTACACAACCAGGATTAGTTTAGTCCGCTCAGAGCAGTGATAGTGTTAGTATTACTAGTTGTTTAAAGTAGTGTTGCAGCATCACATCACATAAAATGCAGGCAAATATCAAACAGCGGTACACAATCAAATTTTATGTTAAACTTCACAAAACAGCTTCAGAAACGTTTTGTGACAGGCTAAACTGACAATAACGCAGAAATCACGAGTGTTTAACCACGGCCTGCAAAACTACACTGGAGCGAGATGTGGTTCGTCGATACTTGTGAAGCTAAATACCGTAGAATCAAGACAAAATCGATAAAAGGTGGACGCCGCTGTTCTCAAGTCGAAACTGCAATCAGGGGATGTTTGCGAAACATCCTGTATATCACGATGTTAGTGACCTACCTTAAAAGTGGTGACAAACACTCTAATGGTACTGCAGATATGGGATTAAGACTAAAAAGAAAGATACTAATGCTAAAAGTGCTCACTGATTTATGATTGCTCTGTATGTTGCGAAGTGCTAACCTTAATTATAAAATCAGGAATGAAGCCCCCTTTCTTGTGAATAACTGACCTAGATCTTTATCTAACGGTAATTAAACAAACGACGGGCTGAGATTATTGATACACCTTGTATATCAAAAGTGAAGTAAATTGTTTATGATAATTTCAAGTTTAATTAACGCGGCATAAGATTCAAAATATGCTGCACTTGACCTAAATTATTTAAAAACGCTGAAGGCAATTAAAGTTGTTAATGAAGTTTTAAATTTTACTTGAAACAATTGCTTTCTTATTCACTTTGCAGAATAACAAATTCTGAATCAAAATTAAATTCGTTAGACGCACACTTACTAGTTGACAATATTAGGCATCAATGATGTTTGACATAAATAAAAGAACTAGTTGAGCACAAAACACATTATGTTGTTAAAATTCACCGTTTTCACTAGTACACAAATTGAATTAAAATTCGGAGATAAATGACTACTCACTAAAAATATGGAACAATAATTCTTGCATTAGCCAAGGCAATAGAGGTTTGTGTTTACTATAAAAACTAAATTGAAGGGGGGCTTAAAATCCCTTTAAAGGACAACCCTAAATTACTTTGCCGACAATTACAGTGCATAAATATTATATATATATATACAGACAAAATAAATCAAGCGTATAAGGGTACCCCGTATGATAGCTTTCATAAAATCAAATTATTTGTGACAAACTGCTGATTAAACTATGATACGATTAAAAATGGGCAGACTACATTTTATAATTTACAACAAAAAGGTTCATTAAAACGTTTGACAATTAATGCGACGGAAAACTCATTTGTTTCAGTTCCAAAATAATTATAGTAACTCTCCTGTAATTCCTTTGGCTTGATAATAACATAAATCGGGAACAAACGCCCCTTTTTAATATTTATTACTATTCAAAATTTAAATTTTTACAGCAAAGAATTGTGCATACTGTAAGGTCGCCTAATACCCAGGTTTGTGAAGGTGAAATAATCAAACTTTCACTTATTGATACAATTATCCCCAATATATGGAAATTTCAATTCAGCAACTACACTGGATGAATTACGGTATAGACTCAATAAGATTACATTATCTAAAAATTAGAGAAAACACACGGCACTTCCGAAATAACACTTCTTTTTATCTTTACTGCTGGTTAAAGACTAACTTTTCATTTTCCCCTCTGAGAATCTTAAAACTGCATATTTTTCAACCTTCGCGTTGGTGTATGATGTTTTGGAACTTTTTGTAATTATCTTGATGCACAAATAATTTTTAAACATGGTTCTCGCATTCTCATATAAATTACTTTGTATCATTTTCGCATGGATAAGTAAGCATACAGGTCACCTTGACTGCTGATTAAGAACTAACTAACTTATGCATAGCTATCCGGCGGCTATCCCCCTCGCTTGATTGTTTTTCTCACGGAACCAATCGTAATATTTCCGCTGAGATCATATCATCCCCCCTATTCGACGCCAAGAAAACATATCTTACACTAGTTGGATTGTAACCCAGTTAATTATTTCTTAAGCTTAAAATGGTATCATGTCCAATAATTTGTTGTATGCATAACTTTATACTTTGTATGAAACAAACTGCAACTTTGCTTGTTATTGAAACATGATCTCATGTGCATTCCAACAATTTTCTAGAATTTCTGACGTAATATCTGTTATTTCATAGGTTGAGGTAATTTTTACTAGCGAAGTTTCAACTAAAATTTCTAGGCAATATTCCAGGGGTGTATTGAAATAGATTTTTAATTTAACTTTATCTTTCTTCTATGGAATTAATTTCTAAACTATTTTAATGGATCCTTATTCATTTAAAATTATATTAATCATTACTGTGCATGATACTAAATATCGCTTCATTTGTCCAATGTTATTAAACAAACAGCAAGAGCTGACAGCTTAAAATGTTAACAACGCATATGAAAAAGCTGCATTGTCTTCAGCACAAGGCATTCAAAGAGCGCCGAGAAAATGTTGAATGTAACGCCGCACTACACGGCTTTCGATGTCAAAAACCGATAAAAGTATGTCAAAAGCGTGATTTGTGCTAGCAAAAGACAGACGAGTATCACCATGGATGATTGCAAATGAGGTAGGCATGGATAAACATACCATTCATCTCATTTTGACACATGAACTAAGTATGAGAAAAATTTGTGCAAAGATGGTACCGAAGAACTTGTCTGCCGATCAAAAAGAGTCAGGAAATGCTGGATTGCTTGACAGATGAACTGAATTTCACGCACAAAGCAATAGCATGCGATGAATCGTGGATATTATATAATCCTGAAACTAAAGAGCCAGGCGGAAAATGTCACACAGCCCCATCGCCTCAGCCTTTGGATTGTCATGGAATTGTTGACAAATAATTTGTACCGCAGGACCAGATAGTAAATCAAATCTTTTATTGTGAAATCCTTGATCGTTTGAGAAAAATGATTTTGCGTGTGCGACCCGAATTTGGCGCTTCTTACACCACGACAACACCCCTAGTCACACCTTCATGTCAGTTAACAGATTCCAATGCTTCCACGTTCGCCTCATAACCCAGATCTGGCTCTCTGAGACTTCTTTTTATTCCCAAAAATTAAGCAGCAGTGCATTAGAAAACGTTCAAAAATATAGGTTTTAAACACCCTAACAGAACAAGATTTCCAGAATTGTTACGAAGAATGGGAAAACCGTATTTTGAAGGTGATAATATCAAGATATGAATTATTTCAATAAAAACTTTGTTAAAACGTCATTCCTATTAGAGAATCGTTTGTGCCCAACTGTTAAAGCTAGACACCTAAGCGATCTGAGTATTAGAAAGTTTGTTGTACTATCCTTAGGCCCCTTTTACTATGTAACGGTTGGTCGGGGCAGTAAAAACAGCAATTAACAGTTAAATCGCTCGCAATTGAAGTGAACTAGCCGCCAATCAAGACACCAATAGTCCCTGGAAAACATTACCTGGGACTACACTATTGATCCCAAACTCGCGGACTAGCCAAGACAAACTCACAAATTCAGACTACCGCAAAGCGCTGGAATCCAAGGTTAAGAAAATATTAAAAAATGATCCGACAGCCATCTAGTCGGCTGACGAAGAAGGAGGCGCTAATACGCCAATGCAAGGAGACGCTCCAAAGACAACTCCCGCAACCCAGACGAACTATGACGATTTCACAGAAGTGAAAAGATAAAGAAAAAGAGGCTCAAACCTACCAATACAGAACCGGTCACTAAAGTAGTTATCTCGAACCAATTCGCCATTCTGTCAGAAGAGGAGGTGGATGAGCATCCAGAACCGCAAACAACAACCGAGGTACCGCCAATTGTACTACGTACGAAAAATAATTGGACTGAAATATCGAATATGTTCAAAAACGAAACCTCTGCATTACAAAAGCAAAGAATACGGTAGACGGAATCTCCGCACAACCAGCTACATCCAACGACCATAGAGGCATTACGAGCTTCTTTACCGCTAGGTCACTACCGCATCACACATACCAACTCCAGAAGAAGAAAAACCCTAAGAATCGTGATCCGAGGCATCCCGAAATCCATAGCCGATGAAGACATCCTGGAAAGTCTTATACATCAAGGATATCCCGTTCTATCCGTCCGGCGGATGAAACGTGGCATCGAAAGAAAACTGATGCCACTAATCTACATTGAACTAACGAAAAACCAGCAAGCTAAGTCAGTCTACCAGATTAGAGCTATACTTTCACTATCGATAGAAGTAGAAGGTCCCAAGAAAAGAAGCGGCATCACAGAATGTCACCGATGCCAACTCTTCCGACATTCACAACGATACTGTCACGCCGGTTCCCGATGTGTGAAATGTGGGTAAAACCACCAAACAAACACATGCATAAAGACGAAAGAAACAGCCGCAACATGCGCAAACTTCGAGGGCGCGCACCTTGCAAACTATAAGGGATGTCCAAGATATCCTAAACCATTTCTGTCACAAACCAATAGAAGCATGACATTAAGATCATACGTCGAAGCCGCCCAACATCCGCAACAACAATAAAATCCTGAAGAAACCACAGACGTCACAAGCCTCCTAGAGGAAATTAAAGACATCGATGCGACAAAAATAACCGAAACAATAACAATCCTTATACCAGCTCTACAAGAATCAACCACTGGGACAGGCATTTTAGCTCGACTGCTCAGCGATGAACCTCTTGGTAGGCGGTGTACGAAGGTAATCAAACCTCTTTACACCTACATCCTGAACGATTCAAGACCTGATGTTTAAGTATTTGTAGCCACAGTTATCGTATGACTCCGTCCACTTTTTCAAGTGAACGAAGT
>JAHWXV010034040.1:0-11897 GCA_024586415.1 Phrixothrix hirtus
TGCATTCAAATGGTTAATAACTATTATTTATCCAAACGTATAATTAATTAATTTTCATCTATTGTATAGGGTGATACAAATTAAGAAGGCGTTTGACAAGGTGCTCTGTAAACTAATTATTTAGAACTATGACCAATTTGTGATGTTTCAATACACTAGCGTCTTGTATTAATTTATCAAGATTAAGCATCCACTAAATACTTTAATTTTTAAAACAAGCTTTGTTTGCTATTACGCTATGGTTTTCAGAACCTTATTTATCACGAAATCTAGTAAAACCTGCATGAATACCTTTTATGGAGTAATTACTAATAGAGTTAAACTCAATTAAAAATGTAAATATATTATAGAAATATTAGTAATGAAACGCTTTAGGTAAATATTGAAGTTGCTGCATAAGGCATATTGGAAATATTTAATTAATACAATACAATAATAATGAACTATTTGTATAAATTTCAATTATTTGGATTTCATGGTCTACACCAAACGTTGATTAAAATAGTATAAAATAGAATCGTTGTTAAAATTTCTAAAAAATCACCAAACGTTTTCGACTTTGAACGAGACCTGTATAAATTTAGGACTCGTAAATCATCACCAGTGTGATAAAATTGTTAAACAAGTTTATATTTGACAACTAGCATAACAAAAACAGATTAATAAGAGGTTAGCTTACACAATTGACTCAGCTAAGACGGGTCCATGAGTTGAGATATAAAACAGAATTGAGATGTACTTTTGGAACATAGGGTGCTGTGGTTTGCTTTTTATTTATTTACAGAGGTCTTACTATTACGTTTGTATACTATTACCGACGTTCACAAATTTCAACTTTACGTTTGATTGTTTAGTTTTTGCACTGTTACAAGGAGTCAAGTTTTAGATAAGTAGACATTCCGTTCGAAGTTTGTTTGCGGTGTTAGGTTTGTTTAAACAGTATGGGATATTTAGGCTAGCGAGGATGGTTTAATTGGTGTCAGCATAAGCAATAATATTTAAGCGTGTCAACGGAGATATTCGGAAAAATTCGTAGCGGTGCCTTGAAAACCATCGGCGTATTTCTGATAAGATGCACTTATGCAGTAGAGGAGCTCTATAGTTGGGTGTGCATGTACTGGTGCAGGTGACGAATTCCTGTAGATGGTTATAGTTTGCTAGTGCATGCCTATAGATGGTTATAGTTTGGTGGTGCATACCTTAGATCGCAATACCTAGATGTATTGATTGTGCCAGTTTAACAAAGTTTAAGTTATTGAATTTTTGCAAACATCAAAAGATTTAGGTGTAAGGTGAATTTAACTTTGTTAGTAAATGAAGTCGCTCTTTGAATGCCGTTTAAGTGTTTAAACACTAAGATCTCGGCGTTAGATCAATTGTTTGTTTTAATGAACGTGGTCCAGGTGTTACTACTAGGATATCGGTGTCAGTTCTTTCACCAGTATCTAAGGATGGTTAATACAAAGACCTCGATGGCGGATCTATTATTCGCGTCTATATCTATGCAGAACGAAGACTTCAGAGTCACTCGTTTATTTTTCCCTCAGAGAGCTAGATTTAGCTTACTACCAAGACAGCATAATTAGTTCTTTTGTTTTTCTCAAAGAACTAGTCCTGGTTATGATAACCCAAACTTCTAAAGCAGTTCTGGTTTTTGGCTGCTTCTGCCCGTCTATTTATATTCAGAAAGCCGAAGAGGAAGGAGTACGTTATCGCCTTTCCGATCCTTTTCCAAACAAATTTTGAAAAATCAAAATATCCAATTTTTGCTTTTAGCAACCTGGGCGTTTTTAAATGTTACACATTTTGTCCCAATTTATTAATTTTTACAACAGCGGTTATTTAAATAACGATTTTCGCATATTCATTTTGATGCGTATTAGTTTACATTTGTGTTTTTGACAAATCCAAAAATTAAGATACAAATTTTTTGAACTGGCCATTTTTGGCGATGTAATGAATTCGATTTTTAGTAAAACAATCCTCCTTTTTGATTTTGCCGTTTTTTAATTATAACAGTGTTCGGGTGAACTTACTTTCTAATTTGAATTATACTTCACATATTTCAACTTAGAATATAACTAAACCCTAAATTGATCCAGTCTCTTTTTAGTAATGGTTAACCAACAAGTTATCGTTAATAATATTGATTTATCACGTAATGTTTGTATTTAGGACGCTTGGCTACGTAACAAATATATTGTATTTTATACAAAACTCTCGCAAACGCTATCTTATCTGCAGGTGTTTAGATTTCTTTGAATTCGGTCTGAATGTCAGTTAGCTGTATAATTACGAGTTATATCAAAAAAGCGCCTGGGTTTTACTTTTTAACGGCTCTTTTTGTTTATTTATATTTAAATGTTATAAACAAGTTTGCATTTTGCTTTAAGTGATGTATATAAATATGTTATAAACATTTAAAGAATGGATATATACATGGTTTATATTGTTTTATTGAGAATATTTATTTTAGTGCACTGAAATTTGTCGTTAATTACCCAAAGTACTTTAAAAATACGTCGTGATACATGCTTTGGGACAGAAAGTCTATTGATTTTTACAAAACAGTTAATAAAATCTGGAATTGTAGTTTTAAAAGTTAGAGTATCGTTACAGGCTGACTAGTATAATGAATAAAAGAATTTTTGACCGCAAAATGTACTTAATACAGTTTGAAATATAAAATCACGATTAAATGGTTTTGAAGAATTTTTTTAGTATTTTTTATTCTAGTTGTGGGTTGTGCATGTTAGATTTAAGATTGTTTAAACTACAGCTATCTTAAATATAGATGAACAACCTGCCCTAGAATAAAAAATACTTCAAGACCAATTAATCATGTTTTTGTACTTTAAACTATATTAGCAAGTACCTTGCATAGTGTAAAGTATTTGTCATACTAATCTTAGAATATAAACATTTTTAGTAATTATACCACACTGATGGTAATTTATTAGTCTTAAATTCGAAATCGAAAATTTTTTGTGACGTTTAGAAATTTTTACAATAATTTCACTTTAAACTATTTTAGTTAGCATTTGTAAAAGTCTATCAAAACTAAATAATTGGTTATTATTTAAAGTCAAAAATTAGGTAAACTCTTATTTATTGCCACAGGTTTAAATAACATCGAGACTCAAATTTTGAAGTAACACCACGGATAGTTGAATACAGCTACCACAGCGAGAAGGCATAACTTTGCAAAACTAGACACGGTATTTACTTATCGACTGAACGCTGAATCAGGCAACAGCTGATAATAGAAAGTCTACTGGTTTTGACTATAATGCTAACGACGATAAATCAGAAAACGTTATCAGTGATATCCATGAACAGGATGAATCTGTCGAAAATATACTAACGATAAATTTGGAAAGGAGCAGTATTCCTAGTAGAATGTTTAGTATGCTATTTTGATCTTACGAAAACTTAGCATTGCGGTACGGCTTTTAAAATGTCTACCGTTGTTTACTGACCCATATAGCATAAGGTAGTTTTAAGATGCATTTTATTGCCTGAATAGTCTTTACATTTAAAAAATTAGTTTTAAATATAAAATATCCAAGGATTTGTGATCCGAGAATCCTGATTTAATATTTTATTTGCTAAGCAATTTACAAAAAGCGCCCTCGATATGGATTTCTTAGTGATTCATGGAAATAAAGAGTCGTTGAAACAGGCAAAGGAGTGCAAATTTATGTACGTATACCTTATAATACTATTGTTTACGTTTCTCTAGCAAATGTTGAAAAAAACTACCAAATGTCGTATTCAAAAGGTCTCAGTAAGCTTTAGTTTATAGTGGTATCAACATAAATCACCACTTCATAGTGTGTTCTTTTGCAATATTTTAAAATTTGGCCCAAAATATACTGATTTCACGTAAGTAAAAATCCTATATAACATCTCAAAGAGAATCCAAAATTAATGTGGTATCCTTGGCAACGGCTAACTAAAACTGTATTAGCGGATTATGTCTTATACTTTAAAAAAGTACGCAAGAATTGTCTAAGAGAGTTTTAGATACGATTGAAAACAAAAAAGTTACACAGGTATTTTAAAAATGACATTTATAAATTTCTGCCAAATAATTGCAAAACAATTAATTGTTTTCTTAGTTGTGTAATAAAGTAAACATATATCTGCGCTGCTTTATTCATTTAAACGGCTCCACTTCCATTAGTACCAAAATACTTATTGTGAACATGCTCCTTCGGACACACTATATATACAACATTCTTCAAGTTCTTGTGAATCTATTTGGTAGTAGGTGGATAATTAAACTGACTAAGCTTTTTAATTAAATTTTCATGCATTTTCATAATTTTGAACAACTACTGAGTATTATTTAACCCTTGAAAAGTAATACGCCGTTCGTAGTATCAAAGCTGTTGGATTTTGGTTTGTGTGCATCTTAACGGTATTTTTTAAATAATCATTGTTATATCATTGATCTTTTATTATCAAAACGTCTTTATTTTCAATACCTTTGCTTTGATATTTGCATAAATTATATTGTAACAAAATTATAAATAGCAATAATCTTGTAAAAGATTGCAGAACACTTCATAGGTTTTCACTGAGCAAAAATTAATGATTTAATCTCAATTGACTCAGTGCTGCAACTGATATCTAAATAAATTCAAAGTCGCAGCACTGAGTCATGGCATTATGACTAATTTTATTTTTTATTATATCCGATTGTTATAAAATATCTCCTTTCCATATAAATAGCAATTTAGGTTGCTTTCGTTAAATTTTCCTAAAAATCTTGCCTTGTTAAGAGCTGTTATAAATAAATTTAAATATAAACAATTACTACTAGTTTACTGTAAAATGACTATTTAGTTATATACGTGTAAATAAATATTTAGGCCTATAAACTGAAGTCTTTGGATTGAAATTAAAAGTTTGCGCTTTGAAATCCACAACTCGTGAAAGCATTTTGGATATAGCACGCTACGTAGTATAAGTTAGAGTTAATTATATTCTAATCAAAATATTCGTTACTTTACCGTCAAAAAAGGTCACGAAGAGATTATATTTTAAGTTTATCATTTAAACTTCTGAAAAAATATTTTTAACTCAAGCTTTACGATTTGTAAATCGATACTTTGTTTCTCCTTTAATATATTCTCAACTGGACTTGACAGATAGTAAATGTGGTTTGCAGAAACGCAGAATGGTATTGCTTTTTGACTGCAAACGGAGAGATATAGGGATGCACCAGGGTAGCTACCAGGAGTGTCGAATTTCTGTTTGTACGTTGACTTACTACTACTTTCATTAAAGTTACATCTGAAAATTATTTTAGCACTTATTTCATTAGATTACAGTGATTCTATCCATTATATAATTACCATTATATTTCACTTTCCTTGTTGACGTATACCATGCTAGCAGCATGTGCAATAAAAACAATTGAAGCTGTTTATGTTAGTATAATTCTGCAATTTTTCTTTTTCTTGATGAGGAAGATGAATATTTTGTATGGAAAATTCACCTAAAACTTAAATTAACGGAAATCTTGCGCTAGGTAGCTATCGAAACTTCTTACTATTTCAACAAAACCAAACGACTAGGTTCTACTCCAGAATTTATTTACGGTGCAACTGTAAAGAGGAGAATACTTGAACAGAATTGTGACTGGCGACGAAACTTGGGTAACGAATGTGAACGCTGCAATAAAACAGCAGTAAACAACATCGGACCATATCGCTTCTCTAGCCAAACTCAAGAAAGCCCTTAAATTTTTGTCGACGAGGCAATTATAGTTACAGTTGGTTGGGATGGTAAGGGGATTTACTTCTCAAATTTATGAATCATGGTGCAATGATTACTTCTGAAGTCTATTGGGAAAAACCGTGGCCAGCGGTCAAAAACAAAAGTCATTGTATGATAACGTAGGATGTTGTATTTTCGCTTGACGTGCCACGTAAAGATCTTACAACCACCCTTCGATTGTTCGTGTTGCAATAGAAAACGAAACTTACCGCGGCTTAATTCAGTAGAAATTAATCGGAGAGAGGCGTGGGCGGCTTTGTTACGCTAGTTTTGGCTCTCGTTCACAACTCGCAGATGGTACCTATAGGAAGGAAAAGAAATCATATACCTGCAAGGATGCCAGTCGTATGTACTTTCCTATCTCGTAGGTACACCTCACAAGACAAAACGTACGGCGGATTTTGAGTCCTGGTGCTACACTAACGTAAAAAAGAAATGAAATACAACTGAACTAAAACAAGACATTCGTTTATTACCGTGAGCGAGTTTGGCAATACATACAAGCAAAACAAGAATAACAAAGTTAGCTAAAGCTATGATTAAATTTTTATCCCTTTCGGAACACCAAAATGACAAACTAGGTTATTAACTTTTGCCTTAACGGGATCTAGGCCACTCGATATTTATAAGTGATAAGAATTGTATTTTACAATTAACATTTCCAAAAATAAAATACTATAGAATATTCTAAAACAAAATACAAACTACTTCTCTCCGTTAACGCTTATCAAAGCAAAAATCAATTTTACAAAACAAAATAGTAGTCAAAATTACAACGAACAAAACTAATAGCGTTAGTCAGACGATAGCTAACATCAAATACGTTAGAGAAGAAGAAACAGTTGTTATTTGTTATCAATATTTTAACATTATAGCTTGACAGGCCCTATAAGATGCAAATTGCAAAAATCACATATTGTAGCTAAATATAAGGAAGAGAAATATTAAAAAGTAATTTAGAATAAATAGCTTAAGTAAATTCTGTACGTGTAACTTTTACCAAAATACTCAAATATATGTTGCAAGTACACTAATTGAACTATTCGTCGTTGAAATTTTCGTTTTCAAATGAAATTTTAACGTCACACCAAGTATATATAATTTACTAAAACTCTAGATAATTTTGCGATAAATTCTATTTTATAATTTGTGCGAACAAATTTAAATACAACTGTGCGGGAGCAACAAACTTGAGCAAAACAATTTATTTTAACTCACAAACTACTTTAGCTATTTACTTTAAATTTGATTTAATTTTTATCGAAGAAAACATAAACGTAAAAGGTAGCGAAAAAGATTACTTGAACGATCTTATTCAAAGTGAAATTTTATAATTACGGTAGCTTCTTATGCTGTTCAATATATTATAATTGCACTATTGAAGTTTCATTCGCAAAAGTAAATAATTTATCATTACGTTATTTTTGAAATGTAAAGGACAATAATTGGTAACATGCTTTTCAGTTATCGTGAAAAGTTGAATTTCAAACTTTTATCAGCATATGCGGATCGAAACGTATGACGGCTAACCAAGACAGACTAACCTAGGCTCCGTGTGAAAGAGCAACGACGACGACATCAGACTGAGTGGTTTGCCAGATGCAGCCCTTTCTTGTGAAGCCCAACAATTTTACTGCACCTTGACGGAACTATCCAAATTCATATCGCCAAGACTAATTTACTCTGTTAATTAAGTTTTCCAATAAGAAAGCGGCAGATGATGATAATATTTGATCGTAATATAAACAGCTTGATGAAAATAGTGAAATAATTTAACAGTGCACTCATGCGTCAAAACTCGGTTATAATACTACCTAAAGCTTCCCACTTGGACTTTTGATATGTTAGGTACAACATGATCATCCCTACTGTAGTCATGTCAAGTGAATTAATTTAAATGTTATTATGATGTTTAAGGTCCAATATTCAGACTTGAAGGAAATCTCAAAAATCTGAAAAAGTTTATCCTGCAATGCAATATTGTGGAATGCATTTTTGTTAATTTGATAACAATTTAGCTACGTCGTCGAAAAATTTAAAAACTGTGGATTTTACTGTCTTCGAAAATTATGTCAGACTGCTGTTTATGAAATTAAAAACTATGGAATTGTAGAATTATGTAACAACAAATTTTTAGGAGAAACTTGAACTTACAGCATATAACTCCATTTTGTTTGTTTATATTTATAAAAACCTGACTGTATAAAACGTAGTTTTCCTTTTTTACATTTTTTCAAATCTTCATCAAATTACTAAAACAATCTATTTCAAAACAATAAATTGGGTTCAATTCATTTTATCATTTTATACATTAGCTTGTAGTGAAGGGGAACGGTCGCGTTGATCTTAAAATAATCAATGTCGTGTATTAGCCTGAAAGTACAAGTCAATTTAGACCTGAAGGTGGCAGTGCAGTTGTGATGCTGGCGTGTTTATCGCATTCTATTAAAAATTATACGTTGTTAACTAGTCATTTAATTTTGATTTCTTATAAACTGAAATATGCCGAACAATTTTTCTCTAGTGTTACGAACATTGCTTTAATTGACGATTTTCTGCTTGATTGTTTATGTATACTCAGTGACATAGAAATTCCAACACCAAGAAGGAGTAAATTTGGTAATCAAAGTTGGTAGATCTATTGGACTGACATTAAGTAATAATTCATTATCTTTTGAGATCAAGCGGTAATGTGATAACGTCACATTTGACTGTTCTTATAATTTATTGCTAACTTCTTCGGTCTGTATTTATCGTACGATTTGTTGTTCTTTTTCATTGTAAATTAACATTATTTTGGTTATTGTTATTTTGCTAACGTGTTTTGTTTGTTTGATCATAGCTAGAGTACAGAAACGAGGATATTGCCGCCAATTAAGCGAATTTGACAGAGGTCGAATTATTGGTTTGCGCGAAGGTGGTTTTTCATTTGGGGAAATTGTTAACCGTGTAAATATCGAAATCGGTCTACTGTAATGCGAGTGTGTCGTGGATGGTTTGAAATTGGTCAGGAACATCATAAAAGAGGAACCGGGGCTTCAAGAAGAACAAACAGATCGTCGCTTAAGACAACTGGTATTTAGAGAACGGTTTTCCTCTACTCGGGCAGTTGGTGGCCAATGGTTTGGTGAAAAAGGTCGCCTTGTAACCCTTAGAACAATTTATCACCGAATTTGAAGTTTTGGGTTAACATCATATGGTCCGCAACTTGTGCTTTCTTTGACTACAGAACATTGTCAGCAACGGTTACAATTGTGCAATGAACAATCTCATTGGAATCCTGTATGACATCGTGTTGTCTTTAGTGAAGAATCTAGATTTTGTTTAGGAATGCATGACGATCGTATGAGAGTCAGAACAAGACGGGGTGAACGACGGTATTTTCGATTTTCAGTTGAGAGGCACATACATCGCACTATGGGTATTATGGTTTGGGATGCGATTACTTATGGCAGCAGGTCTTCGTTGGTGTTTTTTTGAGGCAATATGACAAGGGCATATTGCGGAGATAGTTAGAACACATCATCTGCCATACTTACAAGAGCTCTAAGATCCATTATTCCAACATGATAATGCACATCCACATGTAGCAAGGTTTGCGTGAACTTCTTTGAGCAAGCTCAGATTCATCTTTTGCCCTGGCCTCCAAGATCTCCAAATCTTTCTCGTATCGAACATGTATGAGACATAATTGGTAGAAATTGCGAAATTTCAGCGTCGTCCTTTGACTTTGGAGGCCTTGAGACATGAGGTGCAACTTACATGGGAGGAAATATGCCAAGTCGAGATAAACCACCGTATTCAATTAATGCCTTGGCCTGTAAATGAATGTGTAAATCGGAGAGGTCGCATCACACATTATTAACAATTATATAAAATTTTGTTTAACTAATAAGGATTTTACTCTCAAATTTTGATCATTTATTATAAAATAGGTGAATATTCTTACCACATTTCATTAGAAAACTCCAACCTCTTCTTGGTGTTGCAATTTCTATGTCACTGAGTATATTTGTTATGTTGTTTAAACCCCTGTCTGTTTATTATTCATGAGAATTAAGCTTTAATACACTACAGGTATGTAATTGGATTAAATCCTTTCAAGCCCTAAGTAGATGTGCCTAGCTTTCCTGCTAATTAATATTTAATTGATTAATATAATGTATGAAGTCACATTTCTGTTACTGATGTCCAGGTTAATTTGTAGTCATGTTTATACATTTAACTTTTTCTTGGATATTATGAATAGTTAGTGATACAACTATCAAATTTAAACATTAACATTCAGTTGTTTAAATCATATAGGTACTTAGATTACTAATGGAATTTCAATAATATCACACCTAAATCTTAATCATTCTGATCTTATGCTACCTTTTTCAAGAAGCTTCGTTATTTTTATATTTTTGTAGAGGGTTTTGGTTGACACGCCATTTATTATTTCCAAAAATTTGTTTTTATTGATATATCTTTATTGAATGTTTGTCACTTTTCACCTGTAGAAAATTTAATTTTCTATATATACACATATACTTTTGTATGCTGAATTTGTACTGAAAACAATAAATGTAAATATATTATTAGAATATTTAAATTACTTTGCATCAATTTAATACTCAGAATAATTTACTTTCTTTACGCATAATGTATTCCATTAGTTAATTGCCTAATATATCACAATACAAACATAAACCAAAAGTATTAAGTCAATAAGGTGGTTATCAAAGCTCTCCAGCTACTACTGGGGTTTCCTGACGGGATTTACACGATGCCCTCTATAGGGATTACTATATCCTAACAATATTGAGTTTAAATACACAGTGGTAAACAATATGTGTTCAAGAATATCAACTTAGAATTAAAATCGTACAGAAATAAATTACTAATTTGTTTACAAAATTTAGCACTTAATAGTTCGTTTGTTAAGCAAAACTATTTTACTATATTGTATAACTTGATAACAAAAACATAGACTACAAGATTTATTTTTAAGGAACAAAGTTTGTTTGTTTACATATTTTCCCAAAGTAAATCTAGACACTACCGTAAAAATTTGAAAAGTTTCATTAATGGAAACATTACACCTTCCCAAGTGACGTTGGTTATATAACGTGACCCAAAAATGTTTGTATATTTCTGAACAATAGGTTGTCACGATTTCCCTAGATCTTGATTACTCGTCAGATCGATATTCATATTTTCTGTATCAAAATATATCGATACAGACAATTAATTTTGCACAAGATCAGTAAAACATGATTTAATTACTAAATTTAATTAACAAAGTTTAAATTATAAATTATTATATATATATATTAAAATGTATAACCCATAAAACAATTTTAATTAAATATTTTGGCATAAATAAAGAATGCAATCAAAAATAGACCATAATAACATATGATTGGAAATGTGAGTTCATTGTTCATTCAGCACAGGTCAACAAATGTAAATAAATACGAAAACTAAACAGGTATGGCCATCTAGTGGTTAAGGTGCAATTGAACATAACTAGAAAATAGAAATATAATAAAATGTAAATTATTTAAGTTTAATTCATATAGCCATCTATTGGGCAATAACGTAAATAAATCATCCGAATAATTTGAATATATAGAAAACTATACTTAGTTTACTAAATTAAAATAGATGTCAATACAAACTTTCGTTACAACTTAATTCTTAGAAATTATAGTTTATCAACAAATTGTGATAAGAAATGAACTACAAAAGCCAGCAACAAATACAATACAATCAGAGACTTCCCGGCTCTCTTACGTGAACCCTATCCTGCCAATTAAATACCCCATTAAATTATTTCATCGTCATTGGTATTCTTGAACGTAATATACCCAGGACACTTCCGCTTTATTACGGTCTTTGAAACCATAAAGTCTCAGCTAACACTATATGGACATTTTCCGATAGTTGTAATAGAGAAGACAACAAGCCTAAAGGCCCCCGAGAGTACTGTAAATTCAGCAAAAGGACATTTCCGCTGCTTTATGCACAGTGTCATGCTAATACGAAGTGGGAACACAATTTAGGTGACCCCTATTTTGAATTAATACTTCGTAACCTACAAAAGGCATAACCGTAAAGAGTTCCTC
>JAHWXV010034151.1:0-10533 GCA_024586415.1 Phrixothrix hirtus
TTAATAATATAACCATAAAATACATATCTAATATTGACTCCTCTAATTTTCTTAAGCCAACTCTGTTTAACTACTATTATAGTACTAACGCGCAGACGCTGTATACCAATATTTGTCATTACTAAAAGAAATTTATTTTTACTTGCCGGTGATAAGTGATGCCTTAATTTTTATATATAGACTTAGTATCTTTATTTATTCACCCTACCATAACACAAAATACCATTTTTCTAAATTAAATTGCACTATAAAGCTGTGAAATAACGAAAGCAAGAACAATGTTGATTCAACCGCTGGTTGTACCGAACTGACGTTCGATTCTGCAGTAGACAGCAGTTAGGTTTCAGTTTTACCCTAATACACTGGTTCTACTTATTTAAATGTTCTGTGGTTTTCATATAATAGGTTTATCACACTTTATTAGCAAAACAAACTAAATTAATGAGAAGGGGCAAAATAAACCCAATTTTATAAATAAAGTATATAATAAATCGAATAATAACTTCAGATCGGTATAGAGAATACTGGGGATTTCTTTGTTATTTATTTGCTTATTTGAACTAAAATTGTTAAGGCCCTAAATTTAAATTTTAACATTTTAATACACTTTTTAATACCGTGTATATAACTTGGTAATTATTCTTGTAAGATTCCAACCATACTTCCTATTTGTTCAAAAACGATTTTATGTTATTAAGAATAATGTGGAAAATAACATGTAACGGAACCTCTGCAAATAACAAAACAAGATCGACAATCGATATATTTCAAAAACTATGAAATTCAAGTATGAGGTTATATGATGTAACTTTCCTTTAAATTAAATAAAGAATCTAATGAATAAAAGATACATATATCCATTTAAAATGACAAAGTTGTAGCTGGCTTCAGGTATAACTAGAAATTGAGGGAACATGACATTATTTTAGTTCAATACAGTGTATCGAATAACTCATATGTACAAATTTTCATAATTAAATTTCTTGTTATTGATATATGAGACTAATCGTCGGTTGTTGCGTCTCATTCTGTATTATACTGTATCTTATTATTGGTAATACCCACAAACATATAGGTACCTTATTTTAATATAAGAGTAGAAACAAAGAACTGTTTAAATTATTATTATTAACGATTAGATATTCAAATACAAATTTTTTAATTCGATTTTTTAGTTGTCTTACATATCCACGTGGTGGTACCCAAAAGTTTCGGAAATTTGAATCACGGGTGTAAATAGTCTGAACTATTGTCAAATGGCGTCAATATGTCACGTGGTGTCATTGTAAGTGGACGCGTTTGTTATTGGTGAACGATTCTTCATAGTCGTATCTACTTGTGTTTGTGATTTTGTAATTGTCGATGTGAAGGAACAGTATATCAAGTTCTGTGTTAAACTCAGTAAGACAGACGCAGAAACACAAATTATTAAAGCAAGCATTCGTGGAGGATATTTTAGGTCAAACATAACCCTACGACTGGTTTAAATATTTCAAAAACGACGAGCTTCAGTTGCGGACGATTAATGTTTTTCGGTAGTGATAGGATTATCCACAAAAAATTCGTATCTGCGGATCAGACAGTTAATGCAATATCCTAATGCGATATCCTAAGAGATGGCTAAGGAAAATGTGAGAAGGAAATGGCCACAGAAATGCCGCAGGAACAATTGGTTTCTCCATCGTGATAATGTGAGGCCACATACGGCTTTTATCATACAGCAGTTTTAGCTCCTCGCGACTTTTTTCTCATTCCAAAGATGAAAATTAAGTTGAAAGAGCGAAGATTTGACGCGATAGAGGAAATTGAGCGGAATCTCAGGCAGTGCTACACACATCAATACAGCAAGACTTCTGGAATGCATTGAAGATGACGACGGTGAATAAGATCCAGGTATTCGTCAATTTTATTTATCGCTACATTTCGGGAACTTTTGAGTACCACCATTTTGTTAGTTGAGTAAATTTTGTATAAAATGTATTTCTGCTTATTATCCAAAATAGATATACTAATTTCAGTTGCATCTGCTATTCAATTTCCTACTGAAACGATTTTAATTAGTAAACAACTTGAAATTACACCTAAACATTTAAACGAGACTTGTTTAACGGAGAAGCATTTAAACTAGGACAATTTGAAGTAGTCAATTTTTCCACAATTAAATGCCAAATTGGGTATTTATTACATGGCTTATTTAAAGGGTATATTTTGTTTAATATATTTAGTTAACAAATAACTAGAGCGTGCTAAGTGACATTTTGTGTACGCATCAAGATTTGAATTATCTACATCAATATTAAGCATTCAAATTTGAGACATCTGTGGGTGTCTTTTTGGTAACTTAAATATTTGATTTCTTATTATTTAATAAATATAATTAGCATTTAAATTATTTGCATTATAAAATTAGTTTTTACCTTTTAAGATATCTTATGACCTTTACAATAGAATACTGTGATACGAAGATACATTTCCAGGCTTTAAATTTATATTGTGAGGCTACAAGTACCTTAGATTGTAACAATTTTGTTACGTTTCTGCTTTGTAGATAACTATAAACAAAGAAACAGATACTTTGCGTTTTTGAGTAATTGTTTGAATTTTCCAATAATTAATTAATTATTCATTCAAGCGCATAGATAGCGCATAGATAATGATTTTGATACCAAAAGTAATTTTTTGTCTCTTAATTAATTTACGTTCCCTCTTTTTATTACTTAATTCTATTTTGGGTTTAAAATTTATTTTTTTTTTGAAATCTTGTAATATTAATTGTTCCAATTTCGATGTTATAAAATTAAACTTCTACGAATTTTTATCGCCTGTTGCTAATTTAAATATTTAACAAGTGATATTTGTATTTTTTTATTCGCAATATTTAGATTTTTTCCTTTATATGTCATTACAAATAGTATTTGAGCTTAAATAACCTCGTTAAAGCATGCCCAATGGAATTTTAGTATTTAGGTCTCAACCTATTTAAGTTTTATTTTCGCTTTTTCTTAACCTAGCTTAATTTTATTATTTTTATATAATGGTTCAAGAATAAATTGTTTATTTGGTTTTTACCCTTATTTTAATTTTACAGCAACTTTCAGTCGTTTGCAATTATTTAATTTTATATAAACAACGCTTGCTATTTTTTATTGTATTACTTTCTGGATTACTAGTTTATTTATTTATTTTAACAAAAAAATTATTGTTTTTTGTTTCAATAAGAATGTTTCGCGTGGCACTTGGAACATACGTTCCTTTAAGTCGCCATCCCTACAACATCATCAATTTAAAAGAGGATTACCAGTTCACTTTTAATATATTCAACTTGTAGTATTTCAGAATCTTATTGAATTGGTAATGAAATAATTTAATGTAACGATATATGAAGGTTAGGAGTACATTTTCTATGTCGACGGTAAATTTAGTCAAAAAAATTAATTTCTAGCAATATCTAGTAAATATAAACAATTCTAGGATTTTAGTATTTTATGACTAATATTCATAGTTTAAACTCAGATGTCTAAGTTTTTACATTAATGCACAAAAGTTGCATAAAGTATAATTTAACTTTTTTTATACTGGGAACCCGCAATTAGTGATTATATTTCAAAACAAATAATGGCCATATTAAAAACTTATTTCAGATTGAAAACAACTAAATTTGAAATTAATTATTAGATGATATAATTAATTACAACTAGTACAAGAGAGCGCCAATTTTGAGAGGGGAGTATGTTCCCCACAATAACACAATCGACTTGTTTGGTAAAAATTACTGGTTGTAATATTTTAGAACGTTTCTAATTTTTGTTAACCGTGGTTCAACACCAATTTTAGGCCAAAATAAAAAAATATGGGTTAAATCTAGAAATGCGCAAATAAAAATGTACCATTTAATGTTGTTGTATGTTAGAGGAAATGTTATTCTAAATTTTTAAAAAAATTTTATTGAAAATTTTTGAAAAATAATTGATCCTATTTCTGAATAAAGATAAAAAGCGAATTAGAAAAAGTTATAGATGTTGTGACTAAATATTGTAATATGAAAAATTGATTAAGTAAGAAATTATTAAATTTATATAAACAAATCATCTTTACAAAGCTATCGTTTATTAGAGGGGGGCTAGGTGGGAGGCCATTGTATAAATATCCTAGCATCACTCGTACTACATTCTAATAAGCATAAAGTTTTAATTCCAGTAAATTGTGCCAAGTTTCGCAAAATTTCTGTACGTCATTCATGTTAATGGATAATAAAATTTATTAATCCATAATTATGATAGCAAAAGACATTCCTGTATAAGAAATATGAATGAGCTAAATAAATGAGGTTTACAGTAATCGACTTTAATATATTCCGCAAAGGTGATCTTTACACGCTTCACAATTTCTAAACTTTCAGTTTTCCATTAAGATAATTAGCATTTCCGGTAAGTCGAAATGATTCATGTTACTTTAGTTAAATGAAACTTCATGTGTTCTTATCGTATTGTTTAAAAAATTTATTTATGTATACCGGTCGATTGATTAGGAAGATTTGGTTTAAGAAAATAATTTTTATCCTCAAGTACGACCGTAAAAATGTAAATGAATTTTTTATTTTTTTTATTTTCTCCCCCGTAAAAATCGACATTTACACGTTTGTAGTATATCTCAGTAAGTAGTTCTTGAATAAAACTGTTATTTTCAATTTTAGCAAATGCATATTTCTATTAAAAATTCCGATTATTTAAATGTTCTACTATGTCATTACCAAATAATTAAATATTTATAACCTAAATTTTAACTCGATAAATTACTTTTATTTAAGTTAAACAATTATTATTAAAGTACAAAATAAATTTCTATAAATTAATTTATATTGAGTAAAGATAATAATAAAAATATATAGAAATCTCAAGGGACAGTTCAATTTTTACTGATTTTCAATAAAAACTTTAACCGGTCTATTAAAACACACCATCTGATAGTTTTCTGTCTTTGTTGCATTTGTCAGTTTAATGATAAAAATATGAGATAGTCAAATTAATTGCAGTAATAGGCTTATATTTTACAGAAACCTTATTATTGTAAATTACAGTAATAATTTTTAAAAAGCGATAAATTGATTCATCGATGAATTAAATAATATAAAAGTATTACAAATATTAGTTTATTTTGTGGTATCAGTCTTTTGAGAAAGCGATTTAATATTTGATCACCCTGTATATATACATACATACATACACATATTTTTGATTACGAAATGTAATAAATTAGTTCAAATAACCTTGTTAGGCAAAAAACTTAAATTGCACTTTTAAATCGAGATATAATATTTAAGTTAATATTATATTGACAATGAACACCTCACGTAAAAGGTACGAAAGTACCTGTAATTCGTTGAGTAGTCGTTACGACAACATACGAGGTGGTATCCAAATGTTTCCAGACTACTCCTGTATAACGCAAATTTGAAATAGTACTGGAGCGCGCCAATAGGAAATAATAGCCATCGCACATGCTATAAATATGTGTGAAAAGTTTGAACTTGTTCGCTTGAGTAGAAGCTACTGTACGACGGTTTGCATAAAGTGTTAACTATATCGGGTTGCGAATTTTACAAAGGATGCAAAATTAGAGCAACGCGCGTGCATTGTCTTAAACTAAAAAAAAGTATATAAAATGATCCAGGAAGTGTTTGGTAACCGTTCGTTAATGCCCAACAAAAGTTTTTGAATAGCATGACCGGTTCAAAGCAGGTAAAATGGAGCTTGCAGATGATGAACGATCAGAAAGACTTTCAACGTCCACCACGTCAGAAAACATTGCAAAAATTCAACAATGTGTTCGTGAAGACATTGCCGCTAAATTTGGATTAGGCTATGGAACGTGCTAGCGCATTTTGAACGAAGAACTGCGAATTCGCGTATCGCCGCAAAATTTGTTCTAAGACTCTTGACAATTGGTCAAAAGCAGCAATGCTTGATGCGTGAACTAAGCTGAAACTATTTGCTTCGCAAGTTGCTAAGTTTTTGTCGAGAATCATAACACGTGATGAAAGTTAGATTTATAGGTATGACCCAGAAACCAAGCAACAGTTGAGCCAGTGGAGGTAACCCAGTTCGCCAAAACCGAAGAAATGCACGCAAGTGAAAAGCAATGTCAAGAACATGAATGGCATTGTGCACCAATAATTCATACCACCAGGTGTAACGGTTAATTCTAAGTTCTTCTGCGATGTTTTGAGGTGGCTTCGCAAGAACATCAGATGGAAAAGACCTGAACTTTGGAATAACATAGTTTTTGCATTGCATCACAATAATACGCCGTCGCACAGTATTTTCCATGCGCGGTTAGTTTTGGCAAAAAATTCGATAACTGTTGTTCCCCACCCACCCTATTCGCCTGATTTGGCGCCGTGCGACTTCGGCTGACTTCCGAAAATGAAACTGCAATTGAAAGGCCGATGATTTTATACAATTGAAGAAATTCAAGCAGAATCGTAAACAGTGATTGACTCGTTCATAGAAGCACACTTCCAGAAAATCCTTAGACAGTGGGAAAAACGCTGGAATCGGTGTATACTTGCGACGGGATACTACTTTGAAGGTGGCAGCAACAGTGTAGCATAGCGACGAGTTTTGAATTTTTTATCGCATCAATCCGGGAACATTTGGATACCATCTCGTAAATCACTTAATTAAATTATTTTCAGAAGTATTATAACTTAAAAATTTTTATTTTAGATGCTTAACGTATTCTGAAACAAGTAAACACAACTCGGAAAGATGGCCAATCGTTCAAAAATCTACAGCTGGTATTATTATTCATGTTTTAACGATTACTTTCACATATTTCCCTTTCAGTAAATTGGAAATGGATATCAAAAAATTTCATAAAAGAGTACAGAAAGAAATGTTAGGCTTTAAAGATGCACAAAGAAGACTGAAGAAAATTTTCTAGATCCGAGAAATTACGTAGTGGATTTCAAAATTTGGATTCCTTTCTATCAATAATTTCCATTTTATAAATATGACTTATGTTTTAAAGTCTGCCCGAAATGGACGAACTAAAATTTTTAAGGTAATTTTGTTACTAAGTATTTAAAATTTAGACTTTATAGTTAGTTAACAAACAAAACTGGGGACGGCAATATTAAAACGGTGACTCTTTGATTCAGGATATGTACGTAGATAATACTGGGTGTTTTAAAATGGTTGAAAACTTTTAAGTTATTGATGCAGTTAATGAATTCCTAAAGCTGGTGTTGCCGAAAGTTTAGCGGTATACAGATTGTTTATAATTTCCAATAACACAATATAAACTCTTTAACGTTTAATTTCTGAATGTTGTGGGAATCACCGACTTACCACCTACTGCTTCATTTCAAGTCGCTTTTCTAAGCAACGATCTTGGTCCTAGATATACGGTATTTCATGACGTTTTCAATTTTTTGGAATTCATTAACCCTAAATTATAGTTTATAGTTTATAACTACTTGGTATATTCCTTTACTTTAAACTAGTGATGTATTGACAGAATTGTATCATATTAAATTGCCTTTAGTCAAGCCAGTATTTTATACATTAAAACTAAATAATTAATCTTAATATTGGGAAGTCATTTTTATACAAACATTTCGTTTTATTTTTAGTAAAATTTCTAGCTATTTTATTTTGTAATATTAATAAAATTTTGTAGATATTCGATTAAAAATTATTACAATGTTAAATTAGTTTTGAGACTGACGATATTGAATAGGATTTTACATTCGAGCCGAGTAAATTTTAAATCAACTACGTATTATTACTGGAAGAAATATGGAAATTTAGAATCTTCAAAAACGTTAAAACTAATGTAGAATGGAATTTTCCATGAGTTTTAAAAGTAAGATTGCATTAAATTTGATTATTGATTCCCACTTAAGGTTGACGTTACTTCAATTGTTCATGTTCTTAAAGTAAGAAGTTATTAAGGGACCTCGAGATCGAGTAGATTGTGCTGGATAATACAGTTTTGTTGATTCGTTTTCAGATTGTTATATATCTTAAAAATAAGAAGCAATAAGTTAACAGGAGATAAATCTTGATATGCATGACAAAAAACGCTTATAAACCATGTGCCCAAATTTCATAGCTTTTGGAATATCTGAAATTATATTTTTTAGTTCGCCCCTGTTTTTAACTTGGTGGGCTGTGACCAACAATAAGTGACAGACAGACTGTAAGTATTTAGCAACAGAATCAAACATACGATTTCATATACCTCTAAATAAATGTCTTTAAGTAGTTATTAAATACCCGTAAATGTATTGAATCGATAATTACTATTTAAAATAAAAGGCTTGGTTTTCTTCCTTAAAATTTCTAGTATTCTTTTAAATGTTCACGTTTGCAATTTCTTTAAAATAAACCCGAATGTTTTACTTACACAAAATTTATAAACAATCTGTGTGCTAATTTAATGAAAATTTAAATCGCGTTTTTAAATATAAATTGCATTTTGATAAACATTTCAATACACTTACTTTTCAATAAAAAATAAGTCTGAGGCTTTGAGTTTTTAGTAAAATAATGCTTTATCATTATGTATTAAACGATCACAGTTTCCATAAAAAACAATCACGTTGTCATGGTTTTCCCACCGCTTTTGTTGCAAATTTTAACCATAGAGTGTTCAGCGATAAAAAATTGTATACCGAATAAATGCCATCGAAATTTCTCACATACTTTTGATTTTGATACAGGCCAAATTATCGGTATGTAAAAAGCAGGTCTTTCTTTCGTAAAATTCGTGGAAGCGTAAATTGGGACCACACTAGTATCCAACGAATATGGTCTGCTTGGTCAGGAGAAAGCATTCAGCGTCATACTCCAACTTCTCGTAGCAGTAATGTATGCGAAGACCGACTTCTTCGACGCATTACTACAGGTGTTCATTTTCAAACAACGAGGATTGCAGATGTAGACCGGATAAGAGCTGTTAACCGTCATAAGATCTATTGTAGCAGTTTGCAAATGAATTTCTTATTTTGGCCTGAGATCTTACCGTCCAATCCAAAGGCTTCCTCTAACTGCACCTCAAAAAGCTTACCAGACTTGCTTGGTGTCAATCAATACTGGACCGGCATCGTCTTTGGTGATGAGTTGAGATTTTGTTTGTGGATGAATGATGGTCACTGGTGGATCCGACGATATCAAGGAGAAAGACGAAATTTACAGTTTGTCGAAAGATGTCATGGTTTCTGGTGCAATAGGTTTTGGGCGAACATCACCTCTTGTATTAATGTCCTCGAGCCAGTGTTAGCACCATTCATGTAGACGTTGCTAAGTGGTATTTTCCAACAGGATAATGCAAGACCGCATACTGATAACGTTACAAGAACATACCTATAGCAAGCACATTTACAAATGTTGTTTGGCCTGTAAGATCACCAGACTTATCGTCGATTGAACATGTTTGGGACATGATGGGTCGACGACTAAGGCTACTACCGATGGCCCTTAACGACCTGGATAATCTGCGACATCAACTCGAGGTTGTATGGAACAATATATCCCAGGAGAACATAGACCACCTACAAAGCATACCACAGCGAGTAAGTGCATGCATTGCAGTCCTTGGTCCTTGGTCCTTGCTAGTTTTCGGAATTCCAACTCTGGAAAATATTTAATATCGGTTTCCACGAAGCGCTTAAATTAACATTTTTCTAAAATGATTGAAAAAATCGTAAACGAAATAATTACAACAAATGTTTTTTATTTTGTCGAAATATAGCACATAACAAATTACAAAAAACTAATAAAAATAAACATGGAATATGTTATTTTTTAAAACTTCCCCCACCAACACTGACACAAATTTCATCTCTTTCTGTTCTAGTTTATTTAATTCCGATTTTACTATTTAAAAACATGGAATTTCAACAAAGGGAAATAAATATCGACAACGTGTATTTTATTTCCCTAAGGAACTTATTTTAAGATAGAAATAATAGAAAGGTTTTAAAGACACTAAATTACGTAAAAATAAGCAACAGTGACGTAAATCAGAAAACATTAAGTAAACAACATCGTTTCGTAACATAGTAGTTTCCAGTAAATAAACTTATTTTAACTGAGTTTGAAAAATTAAAATTCGTTACTTTTTAGTGACTTTTCGGGACCTTCACGCAAAAAATTCGTAACCTATAAAATTACATAAATTAATACAAATTAATAATATTTTATATATTTAGGATATCTAACCTATCTTTTCTGACAATAATTTTACTTTCTAGTAACCAATAGGTTAATGATTATAATTTACCAATTTATTAATTTTGTTTTATATCAACTCACTATAAATTCAACATAAAATAAACAATTTATAAACTTTAATTCCAAAATCACCCTCGTTCTACATCATCATTTCCGTGAAAAATAATTAATAATTTTTGTATAAAATGTATAAAATGTTGATCTGTAATGTTAGAATTTTTTACAATACCGTTAAGAAATACGTCTAATCTTTCTTTCCTCCACGCCTTAATTGCATTATTCTCCGCTATACACA
>JAHWXV010034154.1:0-10100 GCA_024586415.1 Phrixothrix hirtus
AATAGTAATTTAAGTTAGTTCACAAAAAGCAGGTAAAAGTATTAAGTTTACCAGACGTTTAGACGCCTTGTTTATTTTGATTTTATAAAATTATGGTCATATTAGATCACATGGCGCCAGATGCATTAAATTGTTCTTAGGCTAATTATAAACAAACAAGCAGACCCTACAAAGTTCAAATATTGGATGCTAAAATATTGAGAACCCTTTAAAACAATCACATATTTCAAAAGTCTTTGGTGTACTATTATTTTTAATTAATTTAAATAAAATCTGCAATGCCAGGAAATATTTGACGCTATGCGATAAATATCATTATTTTTAAATGATTTTTATGAAGTTTATAATATATTTTATTTAAATTTTATAATCAGTATGATTATTAATACTGTTAAAACACGCTTTCATCTTTAGGTCACCTTCCGGCCCGGGCCCGGCCCAGTAATGCGTGTTTCTACTGTTACAGTTCTAATTTTTATTACTAAAAACGTTGCTAGTAATTTTCATTCAAATTATCAGAGTAATTCTTGCAAATAAAGAAAAAATAAAAAACTATTAATTTCTTTTAAATACTAATATTTGATTGCTCAGTTTTGTAATTAAACTGCACAATAGTCTTCTTAAAAAGATTCAAAATACACTTTAGTTATGAATCATTATTAGCATTAGTTTTGTATATAAAATCCCTGTTATTAGAGAACGTCCTAAAACAACAAACTTGTACCGCGATGACCTTGTTCTTTGAATAAATAAAAATATTGTACTCGATTCTAAATAGCTTTGTATGCATTTGTCTGCGTTATTTACATACCGGACTACCCTTGCACTATAAAATAAACTCGACTGTAATTATCGAAAATGCGATATTTCGCGCTTTTGATCTGTCAGTGAATCTAGCGTAATCTTTTGAACTATAATTCGGTTTCCTTCGACCTCATATGAAGTGTCTATCTCAGTATATAAAATCAATGGTAATAGCTAGGTTTGTTACAACCCATAGACATAGTTTGTTTTATGGTTGAGCCTTCGGAATGCGGAAATTCTTTAAGTCCTTGCCGAACTTAGCGAGTTTCAGCATCAGTAAGGATTTTAACGCGCTAAACATCATATTGACTCGGAACTTTACTGCCTTATCCGAGAAGAATGCATAGTTTTCCAATTTTTCACGCTGTAAAATCCAAGTTTGATTCCGAGTTCTTTAGACATTGATACAAACATGTCAATCACTCAACCAATCAAAAACCGGTTAAACAAATAGATAAATTAATATTTCAAAAGTTTATACCAACATTTTACATACAACCAAAATAGAAAATCTTTTAAAAATAATTATTGCAGCAATTATACTTATAGAAGTTTTTAGTTATAATTTATAATGAACTATGCTTTTTGGGTAAACTGTGCAACTTTAATATATAACTTTAAATATGTATTACAAAAACGGCGCGGTTTCTTTATCACAAAATTGACATTTAAATAAAATAACAAGAACAGTCAACTAAAAGTAATCTAAAACAAGGCCGACCCGACTGGTGTAGTGGTTAGCATGTTTGCCTTGCCACCCAAGGGACGCGGGTTCAAACCCGATCGAAGTCGGTACATTTTTCAGCGGAGAAAACATTTAAAAAACATGTTTACTCGGATAAGGAAGTAAAATCGTAGGTCCCGTGTCAATGTGATGTTAAAAATCCCTACTGGCGGTGGAACTCTCTCGGAAAAATTCTGGTAGACATGGCAAAATGGCTACATAACAGGTCTAGTCCAAGAGGGTCAAAGGAAATTCCGAATCCCGATCTCTCAGTCACAAAAACAAACACACAAAATCTAAAACAAGTTGCTATGATTTATTGAGTTTGACACCATCTTCCTTTTTATTGAAATTATTAGGATGTTTACATATTTCTATTGCCTTTTATTGAAGTTGAGGATAATAATTTGAAACGCTTGCTAATATTTGCATTTTATTAAATTCAATATCATGCTGTAAATTTTCTATAGCATGTTCAGCTACAGCAAATTTTAATGGTTAATTAAGTCTGTAAAATCGTTTGTACTCCTTCCTTCTAATAACAAAGCTGCATTTTGTTTGGTCCGCATGCACTTCACCACAATTTATAAGTTCTTCAGAAAATGTACAACATGATATTAAATTTAATAAAATGGACATATTAGCAAGAGTTTCTAATTATTATCCTCGACTTCAATGAGAGGAAATAGAAATATGTAAAAATCCTAATAATTTAAACATAAAGGACAATGGTGCCAAACTCGATAAATCATGGCAACTTGTTTTAGATTAGTTTTAATTAGCCGTTCTTGTTATTTTAATTATATGCAATTTTATTATTATAGTTTTCGAAACGTTTAATATTATACAGGGTGTTTCAGATAATGACAATTCCTTTTAAGGGATGAAAGCAGGCCCTATAGACACCTCCAATAAGCGTAAAATTAAAAAAAATACGAATACTAAAAATTTATTTTTCTTAATAATGACGAGTCGACTATGCACATGCTTTCAAATATACAAATATCACTGAGTAAGTGCTTCTTACTAAATAAACATTTTCGTAATAGATCAGAATTGTACGTGTTTATTTTAACTTTCGAAGCAGATGCATAAAAACAAGATTGTAAAATGATATACCTTTTTAAATGTCAGTGACCGATATCTTAATAAACGAAATTATGCCAATTTACGTTACACTAGATGCGTTTCATTGTCTAACCCGTGTTTTAATAATAAAAACACAATCGCAAATTGTGCTGATCTGCACCGTGTATGGTTACTTACAGAGGTATGATTGAATTAATATGGATTTAAAAACTGTAAAATCAAAAATTAGATTAAGATAAATAAATCTGTAAGCGAATTAACATACTCTAACATTTTTAATTATTTGTAGATTCGAAGGTAATTTCACAAAAATGATACTCAAGGAATTTGCAATAATGTAGCTGGAATTTTTAAAACTATCTAATTGGCAATTTAGGTAATTAATTATGTATTCGAAGAAAATGTCAGGGAAAACTGTTTTGAAAGTTTTAAAACCTAAGGTAATAATGAATTACATTAAGTCTGATCAATAAGATTGTTTTAAAGATGTCAACTATTACAATATTCCTGTAATATCACTTTTTCAAAATTGCTTTTGAAACAGTGTATAAAACAATGTTTGATTATTTTAAATCGAATTGAGCAAACTATTGTGTCATTTCTCTGAATACTGTTACAAAACCAACTAGAAAAAGCTAAAATGTGTCAAAGTGTTTAAAGTATTTTTATTTTAAGTGTAGGATGTCACACAATTTCAGAAATGAAAATCGATTTTTAGGTGTAAAATTAAAAAATGTCAATAAATAATTGCTTAAGCTGTCTTTACATTTAAACACATTCTCTTAGTATGATGCACGACTAAACTCTATTATTATTATTATCAGTTATTAATAAATAACTTCTTCAAAATTGTTAAAAAAATTGTATACATTGTTTCTAAATTCTTTCAATTGTGTAAAAGGGCAATCCCCTTATCTTGTTATTTATTATAATAAACAAATCGAAATGTGCTGCTACAGCTGTAAAAGCGCATGTTACGGTAACTTGATACTTTTAGGTAGGTCAGTTATAATTTTATGAATGATTTTTAACCTGAATGCAACCATAGGCGGCTCGTTGTACATAATTAGAAAAAAAGGACTTGTTTGTATTCGTATTACTTTTAATTTTACGCCTATTGGGGTGTCTGTAGGGTCTACTTTCATCCCTTCAAAGGAATGTTATATTATTTGAAACGCCTTGTATAATAAAGTTACACATTTTACCCAAAAAACAGTATATTATTGCAAAAATTCATTTTATGAATTAGAAATAGTATATTACATACCGAGGCGGAAGGTATCTCATTTCCCTCGAGAGAAAAAATAGTTCAGCGAGGCCGTAAGGCCGAGGTGAGCTATTTTTCGAAAGAGAAATGATACTTCCGCCAAGGTTTGTACACAATTTTATTCACAATGGTTCAAAATACCCTTCAAAAGTTGACATTTTGACATTATTCATAAAATTAATGACAATCATTCAATAATTTTTTGCTGTCATTGATAACAACCGGTTGGAAAGTGCTTACGTTCCACCCGGTAAACAATTGCTTATTTTCGAACCTCTAAAAACTCAGAAAACAGTATATTACTATATAATTGTGAATAAATATAATAATATGATTTTAATGTAAAATATTGCAATCGCAAACAGATCGCCACTTTAAACCTACATCTAGAAAATTCAAATTTTATTGTTTTAAGGCCTAAAATTTTGAAAATGCCCTTAAAATCACTAATGGACTTTGCCTTTGAATTTCTTGGGAATGGAGTTTTGAGTCGAGCTTCCATTCTTGCGACTCATGCCTTTTATTTAATGGGTCATTGTTTAAGATTTTTATCTGTTTTAGGTGGGAGATAACTGCCTTTATCTTTCTTCCTTTACGGAGGCTGTATTCGTATTTAGTCTCCAAGCTAAATAAATTTTAGATACCTGCAGCGTGACTAAGCACTGCGGCAACGATGTATATGGCATTTATTGCGCTTGTTAACTTTGTTAGTATAGTTTTTGCAACTTGGACAAGTCAAGTGATATTTATCCTGCCGGGTGCTGCCAGAATTGACGCTACATTGATGTTCCCTAGATGACCTTCAGGTGCCTGAAGGCCACCATCGAGAGCACTGGCATACGATTTATCTCAAGTTCTCGTGTTTGTTCTGCCAGGGGCTTGGGGGCTTCCTTGTGAGCTGTTTGTGGGGTACGCTTTGCATCTGCTGAAGCTGGCTGAACGCTCCCCTCTGCAACTAGTACCGATGATGTTTTTCTCTTTTCACAGGTATGTGAAAAGTGTTCTTGTCCGCATTTAACATACTTTGACTATACTTCACAACCGCAACTTCGCGCGCTCGATGGTGGTTGCGAACTTACTTTTTCACTAAATATTCTGCCCTAACTAATGGAATTTCTGACACAGCAGTGTTAAATGATGGGCTGAAAAACGGGATTAAAACCAAACTGTGAGATAACGCTCACAAAAACATTAAATTTGGCGTAGTTTAAATAAAGGAAGAAAACAGATAGTTTTAAGGTAACAACCTTGTATGGATAAGTTTCTTTGTTTTGTGACCGAGACTTCTAGATGCAGAAATGCCCTTGTCTCTCTTAGCTTCAGATACTATTGCCATTTCGCCATGCCCAGTAGAATTTTACAGTCTGGAAGAGTTTCATAACGAGTAGGGATGTTTAACGTACCAAACATTACATTGGCACGGAGCCTTATACGGGAAGCCGGTAAAAGTATTGATAATTGGAATAATTTACGAAAATGTCGAATGAGTAACGCAAATCGTTTTATCTATGGTGTGCTTTGAAACTAAACAAAACGGATTACCGGGTGTGTTCTATTGTTAATGTGAAATTAAGTAATTCTGTGCGCTAGCATCAATATTTCACCAAGATTTAAGTATTTAATAAAAATTATAAAAACGGTCATACCTTAGTTATTCTCAAGGTGATTTAAAATTACATAAAAATTTCTATACAATAAGTGTCAATTAATGTATAATAATTTGACATTTAATTTTCAAGTTTTGTAAATTTTTGAGTAGTATGCGAAAAATCACATCACATATGGAAAACTGTTTATTTTTCAATCATAAATCTTACGTTTTCTATGGGAAAATGTCAATTTTCCATACTTGTTATGTAAATAATTATTTACAACATAATTAAACAATATTCATTGTCATATTAGCTAGCTAGCGAATTTTAGAGGTAAAAGTAAAAAAGAAACAAGGGCCACTTGCACTTACTGTTTTATTAAAACTTCCTTGTAATTCAAAAAGGTTTTCATTGTTGCAATAGCAAATTGATTTTTATAAATAAATCTTGAATTTTATTCAATGTACTAGTTTTGAGAGTTAAAATATTTGTTTATTATTACTGGTTATAACTCAAAAAATAAATCTTCTTATAATAGAAGATCTAGGTAAGATGAGAATAAATAAAGCCTTGTTTCTAAGTTATTGCACTTTTTGATTTAGGACGACAGTAGTAAAGGCGCGGATTTTACACATAATAAAAATTAAAATTAAAGTTGATTCTTCAACCTTAATAATATTTCTTAATTCAATAATTAAACTAAATAAAAGGTAGAATATTTAATAATTTCGTCTAATAGATTTGGTAACTTACTTCATAAACTAACGCAAATTAAAACATTTTATTTTGGTTCAATTTAACTTATATGTAGTACTACATCATTAAATAAGAGGTGTCTCGAATGACACTTATATTCGTTAATACACGTTTAAATTAGGTCAATATTTAACATATTCAAACTTTTTACACGCCCAGAATAAGTTAGAATTGAATCATTAGAATTATCAAATTTTTTAACGCGATAGAAATTTTATTTTGTCAAATTAGTGCTAGATAAGATGCCGGTTCTTTTAGGAGCACCCTGTATAGCTATTAACAAATGCAATAAAAAAATATATTTTTATATATTTCAATACTATGAAAATACCGAATTGATGTTTAGAGTCTGTTGAACATAGAATTTTAAAGTATTTACGTCCAAAGGTCACAAATGACAGTTACATTTTGAGGTTAAGGTTTTTATATGTGAGATTTTCGAAAGTTTTTGATTAACATTAATTGTCAAAATAATAGCTATTTCAAGAATTAGGAAATTTTAAATTTTAGAATGAGGCGTTACAAACTGGATCAATTTTTAGATAAAAATTAACAAAAAAACGTTGTAGCGTATCGAGTCGTAAAAATTGTGAATTATTTGTAAATTTTTAGGGTTAATTGTATAAAAGCTAATTAAGTTTGAAAACAATAAATTACTTAAAGATAAGTGACAGTGATGTGACATAATATATATATATATATACATAAGTTTCTGCGTTTCTTATTCCTGCCTTTTTTAAATTTTCTTTTACCTCTTTGAACCATTTTGATTTGGGCCTGCCTTTTCTTCTTTTTCCTGCCATTTTCCAGTTTTATTGGTTCTTCATCTCCTGCTCTCCATACGTGCCCTAGCCACTTCATTCTTTGTTGTTTATCTTCCTAACTATGTCTTTTCCTTTTATTTCTTCCAGTATTTCTTGATTTCTTCTTATACTATATTCCTTTTCTGTTAACTTCACTGGTCTTAATATGGTTCTTAAAATCTTTCGTTCAGTAATTTTTAATTTTTCTAAATCCGCTTTGGTCATCGACATTACGCCTGTTCCATATAACATTATTGGTTTTATTATACTTTCATATATTTTCATTTTTGTTCTCTTTGTCAGTGCCTTACTTTTCAGTAGCTTTTTATTCGCTTGGAAAGCTCTGTTCGTTGCCATTATTTTCCTCTTCATTTCATCCTCTCTTCCGCTCTCTTTGGATAACATTATTCCCAGATATTTAATCTTTTCTACTTTCTCAAATAAATGACTTACAATGTTAATTTTTTTGTTTAGTGTTTTCATACATAATCTCATAAGTTTTGTTTTGCTTTTATTTATCTGCAGTCCCATTTTTCCCTTTCTTGTATTATTTCGTTCAGAGTCTTCACCATTATATCTCTTCTTTTTGATATTAGTACCACATCATGTACATATGCTACTATTTGTGCTCCTCTTGTTCTTAGGGTACCTTTGTTTATGTTCCTTGTTACATATTCTATTGCTGCGTCAAATAGTGTCATACCTTTATCTATTTCAATTTCCGTGGTTTCCCCTGTTCTGTGTTTTTATAGCTATTTTTGTGTTTTTCATTGTCATTTTAATTAGTCTCCTTAATTTTGCTGCTACTCCCATTATGTTCAGTGCTTCTAATAGTCTATTCCTTTTTATTGAGTCAAAAGCTTGCTTAAAATCTATGAACAGCATTTCAATCCTCATATTGTATTCGTTTGCTTTTTCCATTATTTGTTTTAATATATTTACAGCATCTATTGTCGATCTATCTTATTTTCGACTTCTTTTCTCAATCTTCTCTGTATTATTGTCGATAGGATCTTGTATGTCGTATTTAATAATGTTATTCCCCTATAATCCTTGCGTTCTTGTTGGTCCCCTTCTTTATGTATGGTGATGACTTGTCCTACTTCCCATCCTTCGGACATTTCTTCTTCCTTCCATATTTGTTTTATCAGTTTATGTATGCTTTCTATCATTTCTTCTCCTCCATATTTGATTAGTTCTATGTCTATATTATCTTTTTCTGGGGCTTTTGCGTTTTTACTTTTGTTTACTATTTCCTTTATTTCTTCTATTGTTGATTCTTCTATTATTATTTCGTCTCTGTTTGTTTCTTCTAATGTTTTTTCTTCTTGATGCTTCTCTATTAGAAGATCTCTGAAATATTCTAACCCTACTTCCTTATAATGTTCTTCCTTTTCCACTATTCTTCCTTCTCTATTTTTTATTTCGCATGTTTTGGGTTTATATGGTCTGTTTTGTTCTCTGATTTTTTGATAGAATCTTCATGTATTTTTATTCTTATTTTCCTCTTCGATTTGGTTTATTTTGCTATTTATCCAGTCTCTTTTATATTTTCTTATTATCTTATTACACTGTTTTCGTTTTTCTTCATACTTCTCCTTTTGTTTCGTTTTGTTCGAGCTTAACCATTTTAATCTCTTTTTCGTTTTTTCATTTACTTTTTCTCACATTCTTCATTGTACCGTCCTTTCTTTTTCTTGTTTACGTTCTTACCTACTATCTTCTTTGCTGCTTGGTTTATCAATTCTTTTATCGTTTTCCATTTTTTTTCAATTTTGCTTTTTTTTGTTGTTGATTTATTTTCTTGTTTATCTCTTCTTGATACATCTCGTTTAATATTTAATCTTTAAGTATTTTCACCCTCCTCTTATCATTTCCTTTCTTACTCCTTATACCCCGTTTGATCTTTTGTTTTAGCGTTGCCATTATCATAAAATGGATTAACATTAATTGTCAAAATAATGGCTATTTCGAGAATTAGGAAATTTTAAATTTTAGAATGAGGCGTTGCAAACTGGATCAATTTTTAGATAAAAATCAACGAAAAAACGTTGTAGCCTATTGAGCCGTAAACATTGTGGATTATTTGTAAATTTTTAGGATTAATTGTATAAAAGCTATTTAAGTTTGAAAACAATAAATTACTTAAAGATAAGTGACAGTGATGTGATATTAAACATCATAAAGTAGACAGCATCGCTTCAAATCAAAGTTTTCAGTAAAGACTATTATTCATAAAACATAGTCTCACAGAAATTCAACGGCTTGCAAACTAGACAAAGTGGCAAGATAACTTTGAAATACGAATATCTAATTCGTCCAAGCTTAAATAGCAGGGGTTGCCATACCAATGCAATGAAGGTAATAAAAACATCTACAAGAGACGACACAGCGCTTTTTGTGCAATCAGCGGCATAATAGTAATGTCAATAGTGCCTACAAATTGACCAATTACATTATTCTTTGCGAACTCCGGGTTGTAGGAACAACGCCTATAGTTTCCGTTGTCAAAGTGTACATTTACCAGTTAAACAACAACTCAATTTCTTCGCTAATTGAATTCCACTGGCGACGCCGCTTGATAAGAAGGAAGTTCAACAAAGCTGAACATCTTAGGTACCAGTAACATGCGAAACTAAACTAATAAATTGCTTAATTTACGTAAACTCAGACAGAATAAGCGAACACACATTAAAATTGTGTTAAATAAACTTTATATATTAAGTTTAATTTAAAGTATAAATAAGAAATTAGTAACAGCTACTTGGAAAACAGAACCTTATTGTTTACGGTAAATAACCTAAACTCATCAACTAATTGAATGAATTTCATTAGCGATAACAATCTATGTGAATAATTATAACCTTTACTTAATTGCTGTTTTTATTTGAGTATTGATTAATTAATATATATATATATATATACAGTGTGGAAGCTTTGGGTGGAATAATCCATACAATTAATGGCTCGAAAATGTACGGCCAAGATCCTCGGACAGGTCGATTTTTATTTTTGGCTGCGGTTTTTTGATGTTAAATTCATGTATACAGGGCGACCCAAAAAAA